>JAPYZL010164571.1:0-28078 GCA_030522825.1 Platygaster orseoliae
TTTTACCAAACGTGTTTGGTATTTTATACCACGAAGTTGGAAAAATCTAACAAAGATACAGGAGAATCTCCGTTTATTTTGGTAAAAAGTACTAATGTTTGAAATTATCACCACTTCGCCAAAAGTTTGGTAAATTCTACCACCGTTTCGATAAAATTTACAAAAAATTTTTCTCCGTGTAGATATCATCTTAGTTTAAGTCAATGTTCAAATTTACTTCAAGCCATCAAGTCGTGAATAAAGAATAGCATCCTTAAATTATGATAAATAGTTTTAATTCAGTTTCATAATTTCCTTCATTTTCTTTATCCACTTAATTTCAGTATAGTTAATTTCATATAAGTTCAATTAATTTCAGTTTCTTACTCCAGTTTCAATTCAACTTTCCATCTTGAAAGTAATTGTAAAAATAAACGTATTTGTAGTTAATATTTAAATTTACAGTCATATCTTGATTTAACTAATGTATAAAAGTAATGATCCCTCAGAACCATACGTGTTATTGATATTTGATGCTTTTCTGCATTACTTTTGTTATATATGAAAGTTATGTATCCCGTTTGTTGAGAAATAAATAAATAAATGAATAAATAAATAAATAAATAAATTTTCCTTCATTTCACTCATTTTAATCCTTAAAATCAGGTAAAAACAAATCCTCGTTTAAACTTAAATTGAGTCACTTTTTGAATCAAATATAAATTTCTTGCATTGTTCTAAAGAATAATTCCTGTAATCGTTGAATTAAATTATATATTTTCTTTGAAGCATTAAGAAGAATAATTAATTATTTAAATCGTGATCATTTGTAACTTTGACGGTGGTCGTTTTGACCTAATTCAACGATCACAGGAATTTTTCTTTAGAACTTTGCAACACTGTAAAAATTATATTTTATTTTAAGATGCAACGAAATCGAAACACTTTTTGGAATTCAAATATTATCTTAAATTTACTCCATGTTCACAATTAATTTCAAGCAGGCAAGTCTTAATTTAAGAAGATTTGACATAATTTGAGTAAATCATTCTTAATTCAAGACATATCCTCTTGATTTAGGACTTGCTTGCTTGAAAATAAGTATGAAAATAGACTGAATTCAAGATACTTTCTGAATTTCAAGTCGTCCCTTAATTTTGTTGCATCTTAAAATAAGATTGACTTTCTAGAGTAAAGAATTCATATTTCATCCAAGGAGTGACTCAATTTTCGTTTAAATGAGGGTTTGTTTTTATCAGATTTCAAGGATTGAAATAATAAAATGAAGGAAAATTGAGAAATTTGGGAAAGAAAATTTTATGAAGGATCTTGAAGAGGACCTGATTTAGTTCGAAATATTGATCAGAATTACTACATAAAATTTGGAACTATATTCTTTTTTTTATGTTTAATACTATTTTTATTATTTTTTTATATAGGTATATATTTTTTTAAATTATTTATTTTATATTATATAAAATATATCAGGTCATAAAAATAATGAATAATATATGAATAATAATTTGAAATAAAATAATAAATTGAATAATAATCATATAATAAAAATATATAAAATATTATTTAAAATATACCAGATTAAAAATATTTTTTTTATATTAAATATTGAAAATAATAGTATATTTTTTTATTTATTATATATTGAATAATAACTATAATATTTTTGTAAAATAATCATTGGTTATACGTGGAACGAAACATGATCAATAGGAATAATCTGTCTTGATTTTTCCACATCTTAGAATAAGATTAATTTTTTAGCCATAGAACACTCTCTCAGCTCAAATTAGTCAAATTTTTACTACATGAAATAGTAACACGTGTTGATACTAACAAAATAGTCATATTTGGTTATTTGACTATGCAATACATAGTAAGAATTTGACATCAAAATAGTTTAATTTTTCGCTAACTCCAAACAGTCGTGCATTTTTACTATTTAATAGTCACGCTTTTTTACTATTATATTAGTCAAACTTTTTTCACTAATCTAATAGTCGTTTTCGACTATTTGATGAGTTCATATACTCTGTTTAAAAAAAAAAAAAAAATACAAAAGAAAATTAGTTTGTAACTGGTTTCGTAATAACCTACCCAAATCCGATCACTAACTTAATATTCATTTTTAATATGAGAATAGTCATACAATGACTAAATCATTGGTAAAAATTGACTTCTGAATAAGTAATATTTGTTTTTTTCACATGTACAACACTCACTAAAGAATAAGTTTAGACTAATAATTCAAGTGAAAAGCTACTAATGAATTCATCATTTATTACTTTTTCAAAAAGTGAGCTGGTTTTACTAATGAAGTTGGTAATTTTTAACTTTTTCTTAGTAACCGGATTCCTACTAATTCAAATAGTGAAAAATTAATATTTAATAGTTTAATTTGACTAATTTAAGAGCAGATGATTAGAAATGAAAAGATCCTCTGAAAGACTGAACATTTCCCCTGATCTCTTCACCTTGCGCCCGTATATGTCATGTCCTCAGACAGGCCAAGGCTGCGGCGGTATCTGCGATGTCGTCCGGACCTCTCACAGGAGCAACACGTACAGCGAGGGCAGCGGGCACGCGACGACGTCATCGCCCAAGTCCTGCGCCCGGAGTGAGAGTGTGAGTGACGAATGTTTCTCCGGGAGTAACGAGGTGGAAAGCGCGGGTATTTCGCGGCCGGACAAGAGTGATGACGTTCGCGAAGCGAGTGGCCCCAGGCACTTCCGGCAGTTGAGTGACTCTCTGGTGAACTGTGCGAAAGTGTGCGAGTCGAGCGAGAGCGAGGCCCGCGACGCTCTCGCGAGGCTCGAACCCCGGGGACCGCTCCTCAATTATCACCGCACTGCTACGCCTTTCAGGAGCGCTTCCTTCGGACAAGTGGACTTTCACCAGGGTGAGTTGCGGAGCTTCGGAACAATCGGAGAAACTCGCTGATTTCTATCGGGGGCTTTCGTTCCTCCTTTTTTTCTTCCCTTTTCATTTCTTTTATTTTCCTTTTTTTCTTCTTCGTTTCTTGGGTCCCGCAGCGAGAATTTTAGAATGTAATTATGGGCCGTGAGTTATTGATGGAAATCGCGGTTGTGTGAAATACTCATTCCGTTTTGGAATAAGTAGTTATAAAGTATAAATAATAATAAAATAATTTTTCAAAAATTAAAAAAAAATACAAACACAAATAAAAACCGCAATAGAAATTGTATTAAAATATAAATTATAAAGAATAAGTAGTAATAAAAGATCATAAAATTCAACGAAATTCGGAATGACAAAATTCCTTGTTTTGAAAAATTTTTTTCTTGACAAGATTCTCTTTATTAATGACTGACTAGAGTAACGTGAAAGAAAAAGTTTAAAAAATTATCTTAATACAGAAAAAAATATATATACAAGAATGCTATGAATCTAGAAAAGTTCAAATATCTGAGGTTCACATAGAAATCCTAAATAATACAAGAAAATGTTTTGTTTCTCCTTTTTTTCTTCCCTTTTCATTTCTTTTATTTTCCTTTTTTTTTCTTCTTCATCGTTTCTTGGGTCCCGCAGCGAGAATTTTAGAATATAATTATGGGCCGTGAGTTATTAATGTAAATCGCAGATGTGCGAAATACTCATTCCGTTTTGAAAAAAGTATTAATAAAAGTTCGTAAAATTTTTGAAAAAAAAAAAGTTTGAAAAAATGTCTTAATTCAGAAAAAATAAGAAATATACAAGAAAGCTAAAAGTCTAGAAAAGTTTGAATACTAGTACATTGAATATCTGAGGTCTACATAGAAATCCTAAAAAATACAAGAAAATCTTTTGGATAATGCAAAGACAAAAAAATACAGAAATTTGTAGAATAAAGAAGAATTTGATCACTTGGAGCTAATTTTCAAGTTATCGGGTTTTATTCAAATTGAGTAAATTGAATGATACGTGATAAAGTGAAAATTGGCTCTAAATGATAAAATTCTTTCCTATTTTAATAATATTGTTTGCAACAGAGCAAACAATTTAAATTTTTTGAAAAATCTTGAAAAACTCAAAAAATATGTAAAATACAATTAAGTTTTTACTTGATAAAAAAATTGAGCAAATACTTCAGATCTCTAAGACTTCAAAATCTATGACATACAAAAATTGTATAGAAAGGTACGTAATTTTTCAGAAATAAAAAAAAATACTAAAAATCTATCGAAATTGGGATTCTAGAAAATCGAATTCTTGAATCCTATGTTATTATTGCAGTCCACGAAAATAATAAAACTTTTTCGAAATTTTATTATAATAATAAAAAACGTGAGAAATACTCGAAATTTCATAATAATGAAAAACTATGTAGAAAAAATTTTGAAACCTAGAGAAAGTAATTCTTACTGTATCTATTTATAGATCCATAAAATTATCACTGAATTCATGTAATTTTATAATCACTTAAATAAAAATCAAAAACAAAACATTTTGGAAATATGTATAAACTACACTGTTATCTGGAAAATCCATTCAAATAATCAATATCGTTGTAATGTTCAAAACTATAACATCAAATTAAAAAAAAATAATAATAAAATTAACGAATACGCTTTTAATAAATAGTACAAGTTCAGTATATTACATACAATATAGAAATTCTGAATTTCGATGAAATGATATGAATTCGTATCGAGATTGTTTTAAAATATATTAAAAAAAATAAAAAGTTCTCAGAATATTGATTCCCAGAGTATTGAATTCTCAAAAGTTGTATAGAAATTCACAAAAATATCAGATAACTCTTCAAGTAGATCCGAAAAAATATGAAAAAATATTTATATATTAGGAAAAAAAAATTTTTTTTTAATCATAGAAACTTGAACATTACCAACATCAAATTCCATTATATAAAATACATACATAAAAAATATACAACTCTGGATTCTAAAATTTGTATAACTTTAGTACTAATTGGAAAGTTGCATCAATTTTTCTTATTGCTGATGTCCTTAGTTTATCAAAAAATATCAGACACGTGTTTTTTTTTGTCATATCTCAAAAACTGATATAAACACATCGTTCTAAAAAGTCAAACAAAGTGACGTCATTTGCATGATCAGTATATCTATGTATACAAAATTAAAAAGTCATATATCTTTTGAAATAATCATTTTTAAACGAATAAAATAATATATATCGATTTTTTTCGAAAATGATAGATACATATGTTGTCGAATTTGATTGTTTTGTTCTATGCAACTTCCCAATTTAAAAGCTTTTTAACTTAAAAAATGATTTTATAAACAAATTATAGAAATTATTTGCGAAATAAAGGAAAAATTATTAACGAAAAACCAAAAAATGCTGAATTATTTATTTATCGCTAAATATTGCTAAATTATTAAAAGAAATAATTTTTCTTCCAGTAAATAATTTCTCTGCCCTGGTAATCGCATCGATAACAAATGCTAATCCTTCTCTCCCCCTGACAATGAAACAACACGACGCCCCGAAACGCCACCTCGTAAATTACCAAACGCTCTCGTTCTCGACGAGGACAATAGCGCGTAAAACGCGTCGACAGGGAAATCGCAATATTTACAAGCCCCACGTCGCCCGCTAAAATACTAAATCGCGACCACGGCTTGTTATTATTGGACCGGTCCCCGGTCCGGCTTTCATTGCCAAATTCACCGCGACGCGGAATTATTCCGGCGCGAATTAATATTTTTCGCACCGAAGGTCGGAGCTTCTATTTTCTTATTCTTTGGGAACCTTCCGAAAAGGTAATCGGCAGAAGGTGCTGCCAATGACGGGTTCTGGCATCCCCGAGGTCCGGGAAGTGCGCGCCAGCACTTTGCCCCGACGTCGCGGCGACGACGCCGTTATCGGGTCGTCGGGGACGTCGACGAGAGACGGTCCCCAGAGTCCCAGGGCCTCAACGCCGAGTCTGGACAGCGCCGTTGGGTCTGCGGAGGGCCTGGGTGCGGCCCAAAGCGGGCTCGAGGAGCTCAGGCCCAGGAGCGACGGCTCCGACAGTCTCGTGACCTCCAGTGCATTGACAAGTCCGGAGCCGACGATGGCTGAAGTCCAGGAGTCCAAAACTGATGAGAATATAGAGGCCACGAGCGAGAGGCTCATGGAACTTGCGTTGGAGAACGTGGTTCTTAGAGGTAGGTTTATGACACAAGTGAAAAATTTAAAATAGTTAATGGAAAATCATGAAATTGATGGAAATTCAAATTTTTTCTCGATGAGAGTTCTAGGAATAGGTAATTGGCTAGAATGATGTGGAAAATGAAAATTTGCTATTTTGTTTTTACTTAGTGAGTAATGAAGAAGCATGAGAATATACGAAAATGCTAAACAATTGAAAGAAATATATTGAATTAAAAATTATACAGTAATAATAAAATAAAAAATTAGAATGTTTAATACCAAGACATCGAATCGTATAAATCTTACAAGTCATTAAACATTAAAAGAAATAGGGAAATTAATGAAATTACTCCTTTCTGAAAAATCTAAACAAATTCTGAAAATCTTTGAATCCTTGAATAATTCTAAAACATTAAATAATAAAAAAAGAATATAAAAATCTATGAAGATACTCAAAAATGGTAGAAAATCTTATAACTTATGAATACCAAAAAAGTACGAATATGTAACAAATCTTGAAAATACTAAAAATCTGGGTAGATAAAATTTTCATAGAAATCTAAAAAAATACAAAAAATCTATTTAAATTTAAATTCCAAAGTATTGAATTCTATGAATCCATAAGGCAATCTACAAAAATAATTTTTTCTAGAAAAATACCTGAAAAGCCTTAGAAATTACAGAAATACTAAATAATTAGAAGACGAGAAATAATCGAAAATCTTATAACTTAGAAATACTAAAAAAGTACGAACATGCAACAAATCTTTAAAATACAAAAAATTCTAGGTAAATATATTTTTCATAGAAATCTAAAAAAATACGAAAAATCAATTTAAATTTCAATTCCAATATATTGAATTCTAGAAATACATAAAGCAATCCACAAAAATACTTTTTTCTAGAAAAATACTAGAAAAGCCTCGGAAATTACTACTAAACTACTAAATTACTACTCAACTACTAAAAAACAGAAGACGAGAAATTATAGAAAATCTTATACGTATACATACTAAAACGTATAATTATAAAACGTATATATAAAATGTATATATAAAACGTATAACGTATACATACTAAAAAAATACGAACATGCAATAAATCTTTGAAATACTTAAAATCTGGGTAGATAAAATTTTCATAGAAATCTAAAAAAATACCAAAAGTCTATTTAAATTTAAATTCCAAAGTATTGCATTCTAGAAATACATAGAGCAATCCACAAAAATACTTTTTTCTTTCAAAATATTAGAAAAGCCTCAGAAATTACAGAAATACTAAAAAATTAGAAGACGAGAAATAATAGAAAATCTTATAACTTATAAATACTAAAAAAATACGAACATGCAACAAATCTTTAAAATACCAAAAGTCTGTGTAAATATAATTTACATAAAAATATTAAAAAATACCAAAAATATGTTTAAGTTCGAAATCCAAAGTAATTTATTCTAGAAATCCATAATGCAATCCATAAAAATAAATTTTTCTAGAAAAATGCCTGCCACAGCTTCAGAAATTACACGAATACTAAAAAAGTAGAAGACGTGAAATGATAGAAAATCTTAGAACTTATAAATACTAAAAGAATACGAACATGCAAAAAATCTTTAAAGTAATAAAAATCTGGGTAGATAAAATTTTCATAGAAATCTAGAAAAATATGAAAAATCTATTTAAATTTCGATTGCAAAGTTTGGAATTCTAGAAATGCATAAAGCAATCCACAAAAATACTTTTTCCTATAAAAATACTAGAAAAACCTTTAGAAATTACACAAATACTAAAAAAATAGAAGACGAGAAAGTTATTATTACTTGAGAACTATACATATGTTAACATAATTTTCTAAAAAATTTATAACACTTTGAATCCTAGAGCTATTATTTTAGAAATTGACATCAAAATTCATGAAATTGACAGAAAATTCTTCAAAACTGTATTAACACAACAAAAATACGAAAAAAACGTACTTGAAATATGTATAAAAGTTCTCTGAAAATTCTTAACAAATCCTTGAAATTTATAAAAGCTTGAGTAATTCTAGAGCATAAAATAATTTTAAAAAAATATAAAAATCCATGAAAACACTGAAAAATTATAGAAAATCTTATAACTTATAAATAAAAAAAAATACGAACATGCAACAAATCTTTAAAATACTACAAATCTGTGTAGATATAATTTCCATAGAAATCTAGAAATATACCAAAAATCTATTGAAATTTAAATTCCAAAGTATTCAATTCTAGAAATCCATAAAACAAATCACAAAAAAACTTTTTTCTATAAAAATACCAGAAAAGCCTCAGAAATTACACAAATACTGAAAAAGTAGAAGACAAGAAATTTAAAAGTTCTTCAGAAATACATATATATTTATAAGTTTTTCAAAAATCTATAGTACTTTGAATCCTAGAGCTATTAATTTTAGAAATCTATATAAAAATATCAGAAAATTAGAAGAAAATATTTCAAAACTGTATAAACACAGCATAAGTACGAAAAAAAAAACGTACTGGAAACTTGTATGAAAGACACTGTTTTATGAAAAATCTATTAAAATACTTGAAATCATTGATATTTTCGAAATTAGAGCATCAAATTCTAGAATTTTATTAAGTGATTTGTCGAAATGCATCTGACAATACAAAAAATACAATCACTTACAATATGAAAATTCTGAAATTCATTAAAATATTGAATAAACTCGTATTAATATTATTTCTCAATATTTTAAAAATCTTAACAATTATTCAAATGTTGATCACTAAAACTCCAAAAGCTATATAGAAATTCATAACAATATCAGGAACCCCTTTCAGTTTTTCGAGATTTAAAGGTCTCGTAAAGTAACCAAAGTCCCCAAAATAACATAGACTCTATTTTTATAAAGCAAAAATCATTTCCATTGAAATTTTGAACTTGAATTCAACTTAAATAAATGTAACGAAATTCAAAAAACGTTTTTCTTAAAAATGACGAGGAACGAAATTTCATAGCCCATGAGTTATAAGGACTTTCTCGATTTCTCCCTCGACTTCCTGCTTCGTCATTAAACTTTATCACCACGTGCGAAATCCGAAAAATGCGACCATTATCGAAGTGACATTTTGAAAAATCCAGAACTGGATAACGGGCTTGTTTCCAGAGACGCGAATCGAGCCGCACGAAGTGATTATCACGCCACCCGCGGAGGATCTCAGGCTGAGTCAGGCGAGCGAAGTGAGTGAGGCGCCAAGCGAAGCGCCTTCGGGGACGTACTCCCCTTCGGGAAAATTGCGCAGGTACCGCGGTGACACGAGCAAGCGGAGAAAAGGCGTCTACATAACGCAATGGCCCGAGCCCTTGGAGATCGACAGGAACAAATTGTCGGCTCAGAGCAGCGAGGAACGGGATGATTTGCCAACGACCTCGAGCGACGTGTCAGATTGCGAGGGTCAAGCGCCTAAAAGGTAATTCCCTTTTTTTGGATTTTTTATAAACTGCACTAAAAAAACGAATTTGTTTCACTTAAATATATTTTTAGTTCAGGGAAACAAATTGTCTGAACTAAAATTTTATTTTAGGAATTTTTTATGATACATGAACTTTTATATTTTATATTTTTGTTATAATCTATATTTTAAATTTCATATTTTTATATTTATACATGAACTTTATACATGAACTATTTCGAATAATGTGTGCAAACTTTTCTTGGCGTATTCATCACAGACTTTTTTGACTTTTTCGAATAAAATTGTTCCTTTAATCCCCTAATAATGAGTTTAAAAAAAATTATTTATGTCATAATTATAATTGTTAAAAAACGTTTTAGAAATCTTATTTTTGAAAAATATTGCGATAAGAAGCGTTGAACGCTTCTGACAATTTCGACATTATTTTTGAACTGTTTTGACATTTTTTCACAGTCTTGGCAACTTGAAAAGTTCTCACGATTTTTTAAGTCTTACTTAACGATTTCACACTTATAAACATTTTTAGACAACTTCTACAATTTTCAACAACGTCAAATTTCTTGACGTTTTGACAATTTTGACAGTTACGAACTATTTCCGCGATTCAACAGTTAATAACAGTTTTGACTTTTGAACAGTCCCGATTTTTTCGAGATTTTTACAAGTTTACAAGCTTGAGAATTTTAATAGTAAAAATTATCGAAACTTTTGAGAATGTAAAAAATAGTTTAACTACTAAAAGTCAATATTTTTTGAAACAGTATAAACTTTTTTAAGAAAATTTGATACTATTTTTCTATTGTCTTAAAATATTCATACATTTTGTTCTTTATTAAAAAAATGTGTGTTAATTGTGCATATGTATTTAGTCCAGAAAAACTCAGTTTGTGTGCAAAAAAAGTCACCAATTTAAAAATCAGTGTAAAGATCAAATTGTGCACTCTTAGAAATATTTTAAAGAGTGATAAAAATAATCTCGATTTATGAACTACCGTAAGTACCTACTTCCAGTATAAAGGAATTCCTATAAATTATCTTGTCAACAATTTTCTGGGAAGAATTTACTTGGAAATATGAATGGAAAACACGGGATGCAGTTTGCATCAACGTAGAACTACATTTATTTATTCCGGCTCAATAAAAGTCACTGTAAATTGCAAACAACTTGGACATGTATAAAATCGTATATTTGAGAGCAAATAATGCAACGTCGCAGTGATTCGTGCCAATTTTACAGAATTCCGTTGAAAACGAATGTGATGATATTTCTTCCAATTTTTCAAAATAAATACGTAAAACGCAATTTATTCTTATAAAAAAGTTTCCAACTTAAAAATTCTCGGAAAAATGCCCAGAATCATGGGAATAAGTTCCTTTTAAATTCCCTGAATAGCAGCGCGAACTAAGTTGAAATTTATCTCATTGTTAAATTCCTGGAAACAACTTCCTCCTCGCGATTGGAAACTCGAAAAATCCGAACGGCAATGTATCCCACAGATACAGCAAAAGGCCCTTGCGTGGTCCGTACGGACAAATGCTCGAGGCGGAAATGGCTAAGCCCCGCGCGAGCGACATCGCGCTCGAGGACACGCTGCGCCCGCGGAGAAAAGTCTCGGCCGCGAATCTCTCGTACAACCCAAGCAACAATTGCAGCTCCGAGCCGCCAACCCCGTGTCACCATCGCACGACTTCCAGCCCCAGCAAACTCGAGGGATTGCCAGGACCGAACCCGGAACTCCTCGCCGAGCTCCTTCGAGGTTCTTCGGAACGCGTTGCCCGAACTGGTGCACATCTCAACGTGAGTTTTTCATCTATTTCGTACTTGATTTTAATTTCAAGATGTTCACTATATCGGTGCGTAAAAAATTCATGGAAAATAAAGGATTTGCTAAAGCAGCAAAAAATTATGCTGTTTTAACACAAATTGAAGGGACGAATTTTGTAGCACACTGTTACAAATTTTTGTCTTAAATTAAGGAAAAACTGTATAACACCCATTACATATATCCTGTATTGATAATACATTAAAAGTATACAATATATATATATATATATATATATATATATATATATATATATATATATATATATACGCTTATTTAACTTTAATATTCGGGTGTCTTAAATTTATTACATCATAAGTGTTTGAAATTGTACAGGAAATCAATACATATTTACATTTAACCTGTTACATCAATTTAATTCATGATTGTAAATTGAATTTAATACATTGATGTACTAGAATCATACAAAAATATTTTGAATTTTTTTTAGATAATGGTTGCATGAAATCTAGGACAAATTTCGAATGCTATTTGTGAAAAATGTATAAAAATCAAGTAGGTGTCTCAAGGTAACACACTCTTAATAGATGTGTTTCTTTCATGTCATGGTGTCTAAAAATGTCTAAAAAGTGGCTAAAATTGTCTAAATAGTGTCTAAAATTGCCTGAGATTTGTCTAAGAATGTCTAAACAGCGTCTACAAATGTCTAAGTAGTGTCTAAAAAATCTGAATCGTATAAAAATGTATAAATAGTGTTTCAAAAGTCTAAAAAGTGTCTAAAGTTGTATGAAAGTTTCTTAAATGTCTAAATAACGTCAAAAGTGTCTAAAATTGTCTGAAAGTGTCTTAAATGTCTAAATAACGGAAAAAGTGTCCAAGCGCTCAAAATTGTCTGTATAATATCTAAAAGCGTGTCTAGTAAGTGTCTAAAATGTCTAGAAAGTGTCTTTTTCAATTGGGTCAGATTGTGGCATATTTCTGCACTTAGGTCATATTGAGACAGTTTTTTCACTTGAATCAGATTGTGACATTTTCACTTGTGTTGAGACTAAATTTTTTTTTAGATACTGGTTGCATGAAATCTAAGACAAATTTTAAATGCTTTGTGTGAAAAATGTGTAAAAATCAAGTAGGTGTCACGAGGTACTACACATTTAATAGACATGTTTCATTAATGTCAAAGTGTCTAAAAATGTCTAAAATTGTCTAAATAGTGTCTAAAATTGCATGAGTATTATCTAATGATGTCTAAACAATGTCTACAAATGTCTAAGTAGTGCCAAAAAATGTCTGAATCGTCTAAAAATGTATTAATAGTGTCTCAATTGTCTAAAAAGGGTCTAAAATTGTCTGAAAGTGTCTTAAATGTCTAAATAACGGCAAAAGTGTCCAAGTGTTCAAAATTGTCTGTATAATGTCTAAAAGTGTGTCTAGTAAGTGTCTAAAATGTCTAAAAAGTGTCTTTTGCACTTGGGTCAGATTGTGACATTTTCACTTGGGTTAGGTTAATTATATAGATGTATTTATGTTTCAAATATCTAGTTTTTAAAATTTCAGGTAAATTTTAATACACAAATTACGGAAAGTGCAAAAAACTCAAGTAGGTGTCTCTAAATTATACATTTTTCAAACATGTGTACCTAACGTACGTTTCAAATAGCTGGCCTATGAAATATCAAATAAAATTTTAATACTTTTTGTGTAGAAAGTGTATGAAATTTAGGGAAATTTTTAAGAGTGTAGTAGTAGCTTATTTTTTGTTAACAGAACGCAACCATTATGAATTAAATTGCATAGAATAGTAATTGTGCTCTGGTAGCAAAAAAGAGTTGTTGAAGCAACAAATGAATAAGCTACAGCTGCGAAAAAAATTCCTGTTATTTAGTTTTGTTGAAATTTTTTTACCGATATAGTTTTCGGCAAGCAAAAAATTTGCCGTTTCAACACAACTTGACAAAACGCATTTTTTTGTTGCCAGAACATAATTATTATGCATAAAATTCAATATCATAGCAATTGTGCTGTAGTAACGAAAAAGATTTGTTGAGATAACGTAAAAATAAGCTGCTGCAAAAAAAATTCTGTTAAATTGCGTTTTTTCCGTGTTGCATTGGGAAATTCAGAGCAATGACACTGGTGAAACTTCTGCGAAAAATCGCATAAGAAAACTTTTTTTTGTTAAATGAGTGCTATTGGTAAATAAAATCCAAAATATAGGGGAACATACAAATTTTAGTGATTTGTAATCGTTTATTGTTAAAAAGATTCAAGATAATGCACGGATCATTGTTTTGTAATTTCTAAAACTACACTCTTTTTCTTTGATATATTTGAGTATGCGAACTTGAATCTATGCGTTTTGAATTATTGTTATTTTTTGTTTTTTGTTTTTGTTTTTGTTTTTTTTTTTTTTGAATCCTATTGCAACCTCGAAAAAAGAAGAATAATAGTGAAAAAGTTCCATCGATGTTCGAGTTTTTAAACTTTCTAAGTTTTTTTTTGTGTTTTTGTACACGGAAATTTCTGTTGTAATCAAGTGGTAGATGTAAGAATCTTGGAATTGAAGAAATATTTCTTCCCAAAATTTATGTTTTCTTACGTTTTTTATATCTTTAATGACAAAGAAACCTAAAGATTTTTCAAGAATTTATATTAGAGTTTTCTGTTTAAGTATTATCTCGAGTTCGTTTTCCATTTTCTCTCTGAAATCAATAAAATTTGAAATAGTCTAAAATTCAAAATATTTCTAATTTCAAATTTTTTGCGAGAAACTAGAAAATTCAGAAACTGTTTAGATCTGAAGTATTAGGAATTTTCAAAAATGTTCCAAATCCTTTCTTTTTTAGGAAATTTTCGCCTACAACAATCACCAATTCCAATTTAAAAACAGTGAAATTTGTGGTTTTTTATGAGATGATTAAATTTGAAAAGAATTAAAAGATTTATTAAATTAAATATGCATATAATAAGATATAAATTATGTTATTATTTAAATCAAATAAATCAAATAATAATAACATGATCTCGATTCGGTTAAATTTATGAAATTTTTCACTAGTAATAAAAAATTTTTTAATCAAAAAATATGTATTCCATAGGATCATAGTATTATTATTATTAAGGGGGATCACCTGTGTGAAATTTTTGAGAGAGAGAAGTGGAACATCGTGTACACTTACAAGAACAAGAAGGCGAACCTTACGGTCCTGGAATAGCAGACTAAATTAGAGTCACTAAAAATCATTTTTTAAGTTTTCAACCTTTGAACTCATTTTTCTCGAAATCATGTTTTTTTTACGGTGTGTAGGATTGCTCAGAGTTTACTTCAAGAATTCGCGAAAAAATTTTTTTTATTATGTTCCTTGAACATTTTTAAAGGTATTGACCGAACGGTTTTGCAAAATATTATTTCGTTTTGTTTTTTTTTTTTTTTTTTTTTTTTTTTTTTTTTTTTTTTTTTTTTTTTTTTTTTTTTTTTTTTTTTTTTTTTTTTTTTTTTTTTTTTTTAATGTGTACATGTCATTATTTTAGATCACCACGACGGCAGAAATCGTGCACACCGAATTTTTCGGATGTTAAAGTAACGGACTATTAGGTCATGTTAAAAAATTTTAACTACAAAAAAAATTATACGAAAAGAACCTGAATAAATCTTACGTTTAAAAAAAAAGTTTGTTGAAAAATCTTTTTTTGTCACAGAGAAAAAAATTCTTGAAAAATGGGTTAAGAATCGGATATCACACAAGTGATCTCCCTTAATATGACAAAAAAATGTTTGTACCAATTATTAAAAATAATCCATCATTTCGATTTTTTTTCTCCTTCTGGCACGAATAAACATAAATTTTCTTACAATTTCATTTTCATGTGTATTTTGAAACATTTTAAGTTTTTTTCGTAATATTATCATAGTATGTATATATTTATATTCTGTAAAAGACTTATGTATGCAGATTCTACAAATTATCATGCCTTTTTTTTACATTCTGCTTATTTTATAATTTCGTGTGTCCCACGGAAAGCGATATACGCCTATTTTGACTCACATTCTGTAAGTCAATATTTCCATGCATGAATCCGACAAAATAAATTATTCAATGGCGAAAATGTCAACTACACAAAAGTACATGACTAATAATTCATTATAGTTATATGTACTTCATATTTATACTTCTTCTCTATGATTTTATTTCTCGGACATTTTCCCCAGTTGGGCAAATAAAAATTAAAAAACTAATTCAGAAAAACACAAGTTCTTCTTTACCTTTCCCATTTTATAACTCAATCACACAAACACAAAATCCCTCGCCAAATTAGCGTTTCAGCGCATGAAACTTACTATAATATGTTTACCTTCCCAACACTACGGCTTCGGTTCATTCATGAACTTAGCCTTCAAGAACGTGCCGCGCCACGTGTTGAAAAAATCAACTTTTCCTCCCTGCTGCCACGGTTCAGCATCGATTTCCGGAAGGAAAAAAAGTTGTAGTCGGGTAAAAATTTTCCGTTGTTTACAGAATGCAAGCATTGCGTAAAGTTTGCCGTTGCGCAAAAACGACAAAAAACCTGAACCCTGCTACAATAATGAAACATGCCAAAGCCCAGAAACGTTGAATATTATTAGCCTCCGCGGCACGCGCGCCAAGCACTTGAACTGCTTTTTTCGTTACTAACGAGTTAAGAAATTCGAGTTGAAATATTAAGAAATTCATGTGACGCGTCGAGAGAAAAAGGCCCTTATGCAAAAGGGCCATAAGGAACTTTTTCTCGCTGTGCGTCACATATGTGATGAAGTAAATTATAATTTTTATATTATTGCAATAATTATAAAAATACTGAAAATCTGCGAGACTTTCAGACAAATTCACAAAGTCGGCCACGAAAAAATCGTGAAATTCCAGCGACAAAAGACCCGCCTCCGCGAATAGATTGTTATTTATATATACTTGCTCCTGACAAATACCGCGTTCACAAAGCTTTTTATTGCCCCAGAAATCACGCGGACGCAAATGTTTTCGCGCTCGGCGAGCTTCATTGTCGTGACTCCTCCGTGTTTTGACCGGAAGCACGGCAATGCGTGTGAGTAAGTAATGGGCAATGAACGGTTCTCGCGGGCTTTCGGCCGATTCTAAAATTAAAATCACGCCGCGAACGTAGGAAGCGAAATCGTGACGCAGGCACCTGATGGTAGACGCCGGAAGTTTTTACCTGCGTCACTTTTCTACGAGATTATGTTGAAAGTTTAGACGAAAACTTAAGAAGGTTTTAAAAGGATCGGAGAAAGGAAAAAAATGAAATGAATGTTGTTATTTGGCTTTTTCAGTTCTTGCTCTGCTAAAAGAATGACGTTTAAAATTAATGGTATTAATCAGTAATGTATTAAGTAAAGTATCAGTAAGTAGTAAGTAGTATAAGTAGTAATTAGTATCAGTATTAATATAAGTAGAAAGTGTCGGTAAAGTATCAGTAACGTATTCAGTGAAGATCAGTAACGTATCAGTGTCAGTAAGTAGTAAGTAGTATAAGTAGTAATCAGTATCAGTATAAGTAGTAAGTATCAGTAACGTATTTAGTGAAGTTCAGTAACGTATCAGTATCAGTAAGTGGTAAGTAGTATAAGTATAACCAGTATCAGTAAGTAGTAGGAAGTATAAGTAGTAATCAGTATCAGTAAGTAGTAAGTAGTGTAAGTAGTAATCAGTATCAGTAAGTAGTAAGTAGTATAAGTAGTAATCAGTATCAGTATAAGTATTTGGTGTCAGTAAAGTATCAGTAACGTATTCAGTAAAGTTCAGTAACGTATCAGTATCAGTAAGTAGTAAGTAGTATAAGTAGTAATTAGTATCAGTATTAGTAGTTGGTATCAGTAAATTATCAGTAACGTATTCAGTAAAGTTCAGTAACGTATCAGTGATATATCAGTAAGTAGTAAGTAGTGTAAGTAGTAATTAGTATCAGTATTAGTAGTTAGTATCAGTAAAGTATCAGTAACATATTTAGTAAAGTTCAGTAACGTATTGGTAAAATAGACTCATTCATGAATTGATAAACGAGAAACCTTACCTTGAAGCCTATTGAAAATTGTACAGAAAATGTCGACTTTCTTTTCAACTGACAAATGAACAGTAATAAATTAATTGAATTAGTTGTAATAAAATATCTAATAATAAAAAAGTAAGAAATGATATTCAAAAAAAATCATCATTTATATAATGTAGTAAATAATATAATATTTTATTATAAAAATTGTATTAATAAAAATATAATTTAAATTTAAAAAATACAATAAATATGTATAGAAGTTTGTTGTATAATCATTTATCATAGCTGCAAGTATTGTAAAAGTAATTTGTTGCTAAGTTAAAAGGAGTTGTAAATTTTTAACAACTTTTTAGTTGAATATTTTATAAAAGAAACCATTTTTATTTGCAAGTTTTCAATATATTTTGAGCTGAGAAAGTTGAAAGAGAAGAGAAGAGAGTAAAACTTGACGTTTTTTAAATCTGAGGAGACATCAAAAGATTTTGAGCTTTGTAAAGAAGAATTAAAGTTTTGAATGAAAAAGAAATTTCTTCAGGGCAAGAACAATTAAATGGAAAAGTTGGAGAGTCTCAGATTATGATGCCATTCAATTCTGTATTTTTTTCTTTAAAAGCACGCTATCGTCTAATCGCTAGACAAAATCCGTACGTTTTGAAATCGAAAACTTGGAACATTTCTAAGTGTTGAAAGTTTTTTTTCCAATAATTACATCTTGCAAAATTCACTGCGGCGAGGTTGAGCAGTTGATTGACTTTGAATTTTTAACATTTGGTCTGTTACAAGGAAGTAAAGTAGGCGAGCTATCGAAAAATGCCCTCAAAACAATACTTATTTAAAAAATTCATTTTGCAATACTTGGATGTTTTTTTTTTGCAATAATTAAAGTGATAAAAGACACTATCATTTTTCTGTTAAAAAATTCTATTTCCATGAGGAATCAACATCGAAATTATTCTGAATCTATATTCACTTTCCACAAACAATACTTCTGAAAAACAATAAAAAATTTAATCCATAGTCTTGAATAGAATGTAACTTATTGAATTTTTTCGGATTCTTCTTTTTGTTGGGGGGGGGGGTGTTATATGGAATTATTAAATAATATTTAAAGTAAATAATAAGAAATAGATATATAATAGTTATTTTTGCAACTTGTTAAATCTGGTGTAGGTAATGGAATAGAGATTATATTAAAAGTATATATTCGTTTTTTCAAAATTAAAATTACAATACTGTATTATATCCGTTTTGTATATAAAAAACAGAAAAAAATAGAAGTCGTTGTTTCTGTAATAAAAATTCGAATCAACTGCAAAACTGAAGAGTTTGCCGAGATTCAGGGTGTAAACGAATAGGAAATCATGTTTTGAATATGGAATGAATATTCATTACGCTTTTCGAGCAGCGAAGCTTGCATGGAATTTGCGAGGTCTGACAATTAATCGTATATTACTTGTGCACATGTATATTTATTTTCTCTTATTTATGCATGCTACGTTCACTGAGTAAAAAATTTTGTAATTAGTACGGTAAAATGTTGTATTGAGGAATTAGTCTGCAACATTGTACTTTTTGCTTGTTATTTACTGCCTTTTTTGAACTATACTAATGAGAAGATGAACATGAAAAAATCTTCAAACTTGATTTATCAGACTTGACATCTTCTGCAAATTCACGACCAATAAAAAACTGTTAATAAATATAACGTGAGTATGAAAAAATTGTATTAATTTAATTATTTATTTATTTGTAGAAATTACAGAGGCAATTACGATTCATCATATTAAAATATAAAAATATTTTTTGCAGATCTGACAATCACAAAATTATTTAAAAGCCATAGTTTAATTATAAAAAAATTTATTACTATTGTTTTATGTATAGTTTGGATGCAATATCTCTGCTAAACTATTTTTTCTGAAATAAATATCACTTTTAATTTGTAAATTATCTAATAATCGTTTATTTTAGAACCTATTTCATTTTCTACAAATAGTTTCATTAAGTTCACATGAAGAAATCACTTTTTTTCTTAATATATTCTTTCTGAAAATGTTTAAATTTTGTTTCTTAAAATAGACTACAATAAAAATGTTCTCACAAATTCAGTGACAGTAGAAAGACCTGAATCAGTTAAAATTCGAAGTATATAAAATACAGAAGCGAGCTCATACTTGATTCATCAGACTTGACACTTTCTGCCAATTCGCGACCACCGGAAAAACCAGGAAATCCCGCGACTCCCACTGAAAAATTAATGAGACATGCGGCGCCGGGGCAACTTTTACGCGTAATCCGGGTGACCTTAAGAAATTCCTCTGTGCGACGAGTCTGAAAATAAATCGCTTCTTCCTCGGGGTAAAAAGCGCCCGAAAACGATTTCGCGCGGCGAACGGTACATCGGGCGCGATAATTCAAATTTCAATGGCGCGCGGCATATTTTTAGACCGCGAGGAGAAAGTCTCATCCGCGTGCCACGTGACCCACGGATTTTCGCCGGCAAAAATCTCGGCGATATTTTTTACCTTGGTCGAAGCCGCTCGATAACTTCATCTCCTTCGGAAAAAAGACGCGACCCCTTTTTCATCGCTCAATGCGTTCCTCGCACACGTCAGAAAAAAACGCGATCGAACACAACATGCCAGGTGCTAATTTTCCGCGAGGCGTAAACAAAGATTTTCTCCCAAGGACAAGGGAAATCTTTGGGATTTTGCGTGTGGGAAAAAAAAGGATTTGGTGTTGCAGCGAAAAGATGTGTTGTAGCAGTAATAGCTTATTTTTGTGTTATCTCAAGAAATATTTTTGGCTATCAGAGTACAGTTACTGTGCAATGGAATTTTATGCATTAAAATTGTGCTCTGGTACCAAAAAAGATTTGTTGAGGCAACAAAAAAATAAGCTACTACTATGAAAAAATTACACAGAAAAAAAGGATTTTTTGTAGCATAAAAAAGGTGTGCTGTTTCAACAAAACTTGACAGAACGAATTTTTTTGCAGTAGTAGCTTATTTTTGTGTTGCCTCAAGTAATCATTTTTGCTACAAGAGCATAATTATTGAGCAATGGAATTTTATGCATAATGATTATGCTCTGGTGACGACAAAAAAGATTCGTTGAGGCAGCAAAAAAATAAGCAACTACAATAAAAAAATTACACAGAAAAAAAAAGATTTGTTGTAGCATCAAAAAGGTGTGTAGTTTCAACACAATTTGACAGAACGAATTTTTTTACAGTAGTGGCTTTTTTTTCTTGTCTCAAGAAATATTTTTTGCTACAAGAGCACAATTATTACTGTGCAATGGAATTTAATGCATAATAAATGTGCTATGGTAGTAGAAAAGATTTTTTGAAGAAACAAAAAATAAGCTACTGCTGCAAAAAAAAATTACACACAATATACACAGAAAAAAAAGGATTTGCTATATAGCAGCAAGATGTGCTGTTTCAACACAATTTAACAAAACGAATTTTTTTGTAGCGGTAGTTCATTTTTTTGCTGCCTCAAGAAATTTTTTTTGCTTTAAGAGCACAATTACTGTGCAATGGGATTTTATGCATCATGATTGTGCTGTAGTAGCATAAAAGATTTGTTGAGGTAGCAAAAAAATAAGCTACTGCTTTAAAAAAAATTACACAAAAAAAAAGGATTTTTTGTAGGATCAAAAACGTGTTTTGTTTAAACAAAACTTGACAGGACGAATTTTTTTGCAGCAGTAGCTTATTTTTTTGTTGCCTCAACAAATCTTTTTTGCTATCAGAGCACAATTACTATGCAATTGAATTTTATACATAATGATTGTGCTTAGGTAGCAAAAAACATTTGTTAAGGCAAAAAATAATAAGCTACTGCTGCAAAAAAAATTATACAGAATATTCACAGAAAAAAAGGATTATTTGTGTTTGTAAAAAGATGTGCTGTTTTAACACAACTTGACAGAACGAATTTTTTTGCAGCAGTAGCTTTTTTTTTTGTTGCCAGAGCACAACCATGAGGAATAAATTCCACTGCATAGTTATTGTGCTCTGGTAACAAAAAAGATTTGTTGAGGCAACGAAAAAATAAGATACAGCTGTAAAAAAAAATTCTTGATGTCAAGTTGTGTTGAAATAACGCATCTTTTTTCAGATACAGCAAATCCTTTTTTTCTGTTTGAGACGACATTTTGCAAGATGGAAGTTATTTATTCTTGAATAATTATTGTTAAGTATCATTAGGAGATAAGCAAAACCTGAGAAAGTTCAATGTTCGCAAATTGTACAAGATTAACTTTTGTGTTTTTTCTGAATTATTTAGAGTGAATTTTTACTCTACGTCAAGTGAAATTTTTACCTAAACAGGAAGGAGAAATTTTTTTCTAGAAAGTTGAGGTTTTTTAATTTGATTTTTGAATAAACTATAATAATACAAAATTTTCAACAAAAAAAACCAAGTGGAACATTACAAATATAATATATACCAATAATAAATTATACGACACTATATTATACACGAATAAAATATTATAATAAATTTCACTTAAGAATAATTAAAATTTTTCTCCAAAAAAGTATAAAATCACTCCGTTTTTCAAGGCAGTATTTGAACTCGATGAAGATTGAAAATTTACTCTTAGAAATTGAGAGAGTAGCTTTCGATTTCTTTATTAAGCATCTTCAGAAACTGCATTAACAATCAGATAGCATGAATATTGCAATCACATACTTTCTTTACATTAAAATAAATGAAAACTATACGATCTGATTCACAATTTCATTACTCACATACTTAGAATATCGACAAATAATTTTTTACATTTTTTATAGTTTTTAGTGACTTGATTTTTTTATATTTTCACTTTATTTCTAGTCTTTTTTTTTTTTGAAAATAATTATGGAACTTTTTTTTCGATAATTTTCAACAGAGATAATCTTCGAAATCATCAAGTTTGAGTGATTTTACGAAAATTTTGCTGACTTTTTGATATCGTATCAAATTTCGGCAAAATATGACGGATCTAAGATGTTAATTTTTTGCTCTGAAACATTTATATTTTCGAAAAATTTTATAGGAAATGTTAATATTATGTAACAAAATTGTTTTAAACTTATGAAGAAACGTGAGAATGAAAGTAAATTATTAAATTTTGTACATTCAGTTAACGAAGTATTTTTTGAAATTTGGTAAATCCAATAAATAATAAAACCTTATTTGAATTTATTGTTATACTTTAATAAGATCTGTAATCGACTTGGGATCCTTAGATTGTGCTTTTTTTTTCGAACCGATACGATTCACCAAAATAGTGTAAAATTTAACAACAATTTTTCTATGAACCTTTGTAACCAACTTTACCAAAATAATTAACGTCAACAGTTTACAGAAACTGTTAACATCATTTTTACAATAAGTTTACCTAAATTTTATGTAAATATCGTGTCAAGTGTGTACGTAAAACTTGTGCCAACAATTTACGTTACCTATTTGCGCAAACATAGTGTTAACAGTGTACGTAAACTGTTTACTTAAAATTTATTTCCACTTGCAGACGTACTTACATGTAAATCTTACATTAACAAGTTTACATAAACTTTTTTATGATGTCAATTTTGCTTTTACATCAATATGTCTACAGGGGAAGTAAATATAATAATAATTATAATATCCGAAAGATTCGTACATAATATTATCACTACAAGGATTTCGATTTTTCGTTGATTTTCAGTAGTGTTTTGTTAATTACTTAAATTATGATGAATAACTGAGTTCAGGAAATTCTAAAAGTCTTAGAAAATAAAAGATAAAAATAAATTAAATCAATTTAAAATTCCATCTTAAAATAAGACTGCCTTTCCAGAGTGAAGTTAAACAAATCGCAACTACCTCAACTCTACACAGTTGCATAAAGTGCTTGAAATTTCTGTTGTTGCTAGTGTGAGGCAATTATAAATGAGATATGATTCACACAACTATCTTGTGTATAAACGCGAAATGGGAGGGATAATATTGTTTATCACGTAAGCCACGTTCCAATGATTCGATGAATAAAACTCCCGCGTAATCGGCGGCGTTAAATCGCGCGCCAGCGTCCTGGTATCCCTTTCCCTCTGCCCCTCGCGCCATTTTCTCTCTCTCCTTCTCCGATTGAACACCCTCCACGAGTTGCACTTCGGGGTAGTCGAGTTGCGAACGCTCTTCGCGCCGCGGCCACCTTTTGTCATCCCCCTCGGAACCTTAAGCACGTGTGCGCGAGTTTCAAGGAATTTTTTCGAAAATAGTGATTGGCATACTTTATATAATTATGTGAAAAAACACGAAAAACACGAAAAAAGCTCGAATTCTATAAAACTCGAATTTAGAAGGAATAAGTGAAGGAATCGGAAATCTAATTTTTTTGAGTTTTTTGGTTATAATTATTTGTTATTTCGAATTTCACGATTTCTGAATATAAAAAAATGCAAAAAAAAAGTAAATATGTTCTTTGAAAAATATACGATAATACTGTTAGCGAATTATAATATTTGAAGTATTTCGAGTTTTAGAAAATCACAGAGATTGGATTTATGGAAAATAACATGAAAATTAAAAAAAAAACACATTTTTTAAAAGCTGTGATTGGAATAAAGGGAGTTAATAATATTACTAATAAGTAACAAAGTGAATCCAGAAGGAATAAGTAAAGGAAACAGAAATCCAAATTTTTCGAGTAGTTTTTTTATTATAATTTTTTGCTATTTCAAATTTTACAATTTCTGAATTGAAAAATGTGCAAAAAAGCAATAAATATATTTAATAGTTATGTTATAATAATACTGGTATCGAATTATTTAATATGAAGTATTTCAAGTTTTAGAAAACTAAAGTTAGAACAAAACACGAAAATTTTGTATAATTTTTGATTTATAAGATTCCAGATTAAATTTATGGAAAAAAAACATGAAATTAAAAAAATGCGTCATTCTGACATTTTTGATTCTGAATTCAGAAATCTTATGCAATATACTACATTTTTGAAAAATTGTAATTGCAATAAAGGGAGTTGACACTATTACTTATAAATAATTAAATCTCGAAATCAGAAATTTTTTTTTTATATTTTGCATTAAAAAACCAAATTGAGTGTATTTGTGCAAAAATTTATTCTCATCAATATTATTCAGTGTTTTGTAACAATTAATTTTCTATTACAATTTTTCTATCGTACCTACTGCAAGTTAGAAAAAAAAAGTAAATTTTTAATTCAAATTAATTTTCGATCTTGATCATTATTACAAAATTTGTGCTCACTTAAGATATATTTAAAAAGAATTATTGAAGAAACCAGAAATCGAAATTTTTGAGAAGTTCGTCGATTATAATTATTTGCTATTTGAAATTCCGCAATTTCTGGATTAAAAATGTGTAAAAAGGAAGCAAATTTATTTAAAATTTTATACGCTCTTAAATTTATCGTGTTTTAGATTGTTCCATAACAAATCCAACTTACTGTTATCGAATCATTGAATATAAAGTATGTCGAATTTTAGATAAATCAGAAGTTAGAAAATCGAAGTCAAAATAAAATAAAAGAAATTTGTAGAATTTTTTATATTTAAGGTTCCAGATTAAATTCATGAAAAAAAATCATGAAATTTAATAAATTCGTGATTCTAATATTTTTTTATAAATAAAAAAGTCTTTTGCAATTGAATACATTTTTGAAATTGCAATAAAGCAAGTTTCTATTTTACTAATAAGAAATAAAATTTCGAGATCGAAAAAATTGTTTTTATCATGCATCAATATACTTACCAAATTTAATTCTGAAAACTTCGTCTTAATAAATGCAGAAATTTCTTACAATAAATATTATTCTGTGTTTTATACCCATAACTTTTCATTACAATTTTTCTATCGTATTAACTACAAGGTAGAAAAAATGAATAATGAAAATTTTTATTTCAAATCAATTTGAATATTTCCTGATATTTTCGATTGAGAACCTTAGAAATCGCATATTTCTGTTGTTGTTAAAATAAATGGTAAAACTCCTTTTGTTTAAACTACCTCTATGTTGATTTTGACAAATCTTGCCCACAATATCAAATTGATAAATTTTTCTAATTTCATAATTTCGATTTGTCAATAATTTACCCTATAATCAATGATGATATTCAAATCTTTGATTTCTGGCCTTTTTGAAATTACACAAAATAATTTTTACGATGTATAAATTGACCTTTTTTGTGATTTACAGTTGCTTATAGCAGAAATTTACCATAATTTCCAAATTTTTGTAGTGTAGATCCAAAAATAACTGACAATCCAATTTCTAAAGCTGAAGTTTACTGTAATATCTTTTGGATTTTGGAATGGCGAAAATCCCTTCAACCCTGAATTTTCAAAGTCTATTGCTCTACAGAAAAACATTTCAAAATATTAACATTTATGACTATAAATAGACTCACAAAATTCATTTTCAAATTTTACTATATATTCTTCGGTTTTTCATAGAACTTAACCTTATCTACTATTTTTCCACCCATAAGATATTAGTTTCGTAATAAAGTAATAATATTGACTTTTGATTTGTTCAAGATAAAATATAAGAAAATTGGGACTTTCAGTTTTCTCCACTGATTTCTAATATTCTTAAAAATTCTTTGGCACCCTTGAAAAAAAAACACCTTTAAAGAAAATGCTATTCTAAAAGTACCTTCGCGAAGTGAGAGCATGAAAATTCAACAAGTTGTTCGAGAAATGATGAAAGTGTATTTTAAGTGGAACGCAGAGGCCAGTTTTGTAATTAGACTGGAATTGCTTCGTTTGGATGCAATTTCAAGATTGTTTCATTTTTGGAAAGATGAGAAAACGCGGTGAATAAGGAAGCGAGATTCTTTTCGAAGGGAAATCCATTTCTACTCGAGGGACGAAAGCGCACTTGGCGCTGGGTGATGATTATCAGGTTTCCTGTCAAAGCGTCAGTTTGATGGTGTGAGTGCTCTTTTTAGATTCGGGGAGAGGCGGGGAATGAAGTCATATTGCTGTCAAGTTCTACTATGATTTTCATATACAATGGAAAATATAGTTTCCGAATTCGAATTAAAATAATGCAATAGACAGTCATCATGAAACTCTGTTAGATTATTTAATTTTTTGTTATGAATTAAAATTTTCTTACATTATTTTTTTATTGCATCAGGATGTAGAGCTAAAATAATTAATTTATCTCAATAATATACACAAATTTTTCGAAAAATGTGTAGCAACTTTCTTTTTTGACCAAGAAACATTATTTTTTCTGCCATGAATTTTATTTGATGATTTGAAAATGAATCTTTGTGAGTTTCTGAAATCACGTAAACTCTTCTAATGAAAAAATTGGAAAATTTCTAATTTCACTGTTCCAAATTAAGAGAGTATTGTTAATGTAAAATCTTCTTCATTTTGCACCCGACCCGGAAAACACTATTAATCATGCATCTGGAATCAAGTACTCCATAGGAATTTGTCATTAATAAAATCCGGTTATCTTTAGCTTCCTCGAACGTAACTTTAACAAGTTGCCCAACGTTACTCGTGTTTGTTTATACCGCAACCTTCCGCATTCACCAAGATTTGAAGCGTAAAATCGATGATTCGGATGAAGCTCGTTAAATACACGAAATTCCTCGCTACGTAAATTCGAGATCCCATTCAGAAATGGCGCTTTTCGTGACTTGTCGAAAATGTTCCCAATTCTGTGATATCTCGTTTCCGGCGTGTAATTGAACAACTTTTGGCGGGATTTTTCATGCGACCAGACGAAAGTTTCCGCCTCGAGTTGGAAAAAAGGCTCGTCAGAAAATAAAACGTCCATTACAAGGCAAAGGTTTCGCGTTCCACGAAGTTTGGTGCTTTCACCCCGAGTAAAAGCAGCCGAGATGAATGTTATCAATCACGGGAAGAGATAACATCTGTGACTGTTAACGCGAGCAACGAGGCACGTACAACAATGTAATAAGGCTAAATAAAGTGAAAAAATGAGAGAGACTGATGATAAGACTCGACAATGAACGACGCGCGTAAACTCGTCAATCAGCCCTCGAACGACAGCGAGGATTACGAGTATTTCGCGAAACGAGCGGTGGGTTGAGTATATTTTATGCGGTTACCGGTCATTTTTCCGAATTCATTATTCAAATAAACCATTTTTCTATGGTACCCGGTCACTTTCCCAAAAGCAGTTTCCCAACAGACAATTTTCCCGACGACCTTTGTCTCGACAAACACTTTTCCTGACAACAATTTTCCCGATAGCACTTCTCCCGACACACTTTTCCCGGCAAACAATTTACCCGACAACATTTTTCCCGATACTGCTTTTATATTCTTTTATATCAATATACCGGTACTGATTCATTTGTTCTTAAAAGTTTCCATAACTTTTAATTTTTTTTCTAATTTTTAGCGCATAGAATTGTCCTTTGAAAAATTTTCAACTCATAGACAAAACAATGTTTGTAATATTTTTCAATGTAAAAAAATTCAAGATAAAAAGTTTTTTTTAATACTTATTTTTTAAATATGTAAAAAATGTAAATTTACGGTCAAATAATCAAAATAATAAAATTTATAGTAAAAGCATGTCTTCTTTGAACAAAAAAAGAATAGATATTTATGCTACAAGGGAGAAAGAGGATGATTTCAACGAGTGCGAAGTTGGGCACGAGCGGTAGCGAGT
>JAPYZL010164628.1:0-23698 GCA_030522825.1 Platygaster orseoliae
AAAGTTCTTAACAGATTCGCTCAAGATCCACGTCGTTTGGCTTTTATCTAGATTTAGTTTTTGTAGTAAACTGTAAATTTTAACGACGAAATATAAAATGTGAAGTCAGGCTACATTTTTTAACTTTGCCCCTCCCTAATCAAAATCCTGCGTACGCGCTTGTAACAATGAATCGATAATTTATTGATTTTATTTCATGTACATTAATTTTTGAGACTTTTATAAATATTAGACGCCATCTCTATTTCGATATGCGATTTTTTTTCAGTTAAGGTTAGAATAAATATTTGAAAAATTTATTTTCATATTAGCTTCATTGTTATGAACAATATTCCATTAATGTAATGAATTAATTGATGATTTTAGAATTTAAGAATTAATTATTATCTCAAAACTGCATTTATTTCATTTACAAACCTTAATTTTTCAGATTTTTATAAATTTTAAAGGGGCCACATATCTATTTTGATACACGATTTCTTTTATGTAGCTTACAATAATTCATCAAATTTAAATGAATTAAGACTACAATCACTATTAACTTGATTTCTCAGTATAATTTCACAAAAACCAAAAAAACAAAAAAATAATGAAAACTTACTTACTAAAGTATTTACAGAACAATATGCTAGATTTTTCGATAATATACTAATTCCTTCAATATTTAAGACTACAAATACTAACTTTTCTCAGTATAATTTCACAAAAACCAAAAAAAACAAAAACAAAAAAAAACAATAAAAACTCACTAATTTACTCAAGTATTTACTGAACAATATTCTAGATTTTTCTGAAATATACCGATTTCTTCAATATTAAGAATAAAATTTCCAACTTTTTTTCTCAGTGTGATTTCACAAAAACAAAAAAACAAAACTTACTTATTAGTAGTATGCCATGACAAATCCTTAAAAATATGCTTGACATCCCCGTAGGGAACTTGGTTGACCTTGTCTACCAGCATGTTAAAAAACTGCTCCTTGACTTTCATGTACGATGGTGACGTGGACTTGGTGAGAAAAATGGCCATTGCAAAAAGTTTGCAATTGGCAAGGGTCATGTCGGCTATTCGGAAATGCATCAAATCAATAATATAGTCTAGGCTCGACTGAGACAATTTATTTTTGGCTGCAAAAAAGTACGAGGAGACGATATGTTCGAATGACTGATGCGGTAGTTGCTCCTTGAGGCGCGCCTCGAAAACGATGGGCAAACTCATCAACATGGCTTCGGAGAGAACCGTTTGGTCTTGTTGTCGCAAGAGGAAGTGCAAGAACGCAATCTGCTCCAATGTCAGATAGTTGATGTCGCGACGAATCAGTTGCAGCAACGACTGGTAGATCATGCTCTTATTCGGAACTGCCAGTTTCGGATGCGTCAAACAAGTCAGCAGATTCAAGGCATCGTCAGTGTCTATCGAGCGAATGTTTTTGTACAGGATCTCGCAGAGTTGCAAGAATTCCTTTGAATTCGTGATGCTCAAGTCACGGTCGGCTGTGTTTTTCGCCATGTGGTAGATTGCTCGAGTAGCTGCTATCGCTTCCTTCACATTCATTTCCTTCTTCTTTTCTTGCACCACGCTCAGAACCTGGCTGCATGTTTTCGCCAACGAGATTTTTTTCGAGACACTCGATACGTCTGATGTCACTTGGTTATCCAAAATGTCATTGGTATCTTCTTCTGAAAATTGTTTGGCAGAATTAGAGGGTGGAATTTTACGAGTTTCAGAAAAGTTTCGAGATTTTTATTCAAGTTGCGATGTATTGTGAAAGTTGAAATTTTTTATTGAACAAGTTAACGGTATAATTTCAATGGCTGACCATAATCTGAATCAACTATCATCATTTTCTTTTATCAACAGTTTTAGTGATTTATTGAGTATATTCATTAGTTAGTCAGATTTGAATGTGTTCCAACTTTCAAACTCGTATGCAACAAGTTGAAAAAGGAATTATTTCAGGGATTTACTTGGATGATCATTTTAATTTCAATGACTTGTTATATTTTTAAATACAAAAACTTGGTAATTCAAGTATGACATTCTTGAATTTATTAAATTTTTCATATTATAATTAGTAATCAATGAAAATTGTGATTTCTGGTCATCAGGTTCATAGATTTAAATTAAACAAATTTTCAATTATTTTGAAATAATATGTGGAATCAAAAAAATTTTGCTCCAAATTCTTGAATTAATTTAAATATTCTGAAATTCAGAACATGAAAATTTGGAAATCTTCAAGCAATCAAAATATTTCTTCGACGTGAATTTGAAAACAACTTTTTAAATATCGTCATTATTTTATGAACAATTTGAAAAATTTATTGAGTTTATTCATTGATTATGTAAATTAGATTATATTTCAGTGATTTACTTGGATGATTATTTTTTACTCAAATAACTTGATAATTCTAAAAAAAAACTTGTTAATTTAAGTGATATTCTTGAATTTATTAAATTTTGTAGTATCTCATAATCAGAAATCTATAAGTCTATCGATTTCTGATCCTCAAATGGCTCAAATTCATAAACTTGTATTAAACAAATTTTCAAATATTTTTTTTTTTTAATAATACCTAGAATCAAAAAACTTTTACATGAAAATCTTGAATTAATTAAATTACTCTGAAATTCAGAACATACAAATTTTCAAATCTTGAAGCAATAAACATATTTTGATATGAATTTGAAAAGCTATCTTCAAATTACGTCATTATTTTATGAACAATTTTAATAACTTATTGGGTATATTCTTTGATAATGTAAATTTGAATATTTTCAAATTTTCATAATTCGTATATAATAATTGGAAAAATGTAATATTCCAGTGATTTACTTTGATAATTGTTTTTTATGCAAGTGACTTCTTTTTTTCAAATAAAAAACTTGTTAATTCAAGTGTGAAATATTCTTGAATTGATTACATTTTGTATCAAAATCAGAAATTCCAGAATTCATTAGTTATTGCTGGTCCTCAAAATCATAGAACGAAATTAAAAAAATTATGAATTATTTTTAAATAATACTTTGATTCAAAAAGCATGAATTAAAGGTTTGTTATCACTTGTTATCAAACTCAATTTTCCAAAATTTTCTTTGATAGTTTTTAATGAATTTTAAAAGTAATTTTTCAACTACGTTAGTTTTTTTATGATTTTCATAATTGGGTATAATAATAAATAAATAACCAAAAAATTTCAACCGATTTTCTTCCCGCAACAATATTCCTTGTAATAACCTGTTTACCTTTATCGGGGAAATTGTTGTTTTGTACGACCGACGTACGCTTGTATCGCGTAAATTGTCTGCAAGAAAGGCGCGAAGGTAAACTTGCATAATTACGGAGTACAGAGCTCGTTCTCACGGCACATCTCAGCGACATGTTTTTTTATTATTCCTTCCCTTTCCTTATTTTCACCACGATCTACTGTATTTGTTCACTAGCGACGCCTTTTGACAGTTAAAGTTTTTAACACGATAATATAGCTTAAATGTAAATAAAACTTTGTTTAAGAAAAGATTTATTATTTTCGTGGTTTGTGAAGATAACTCACAATGACAATATTTGGGGAATTTTCGGGTTTCTTCGGCAGTTTCCGTGAGTCATCATCGTGCATTCTCGTCGTACATTTGTCAGTGCTGGCAACTTAATTAATAAGCAAATTTAGCAAATTACTAATATAAAAAAAAGTAAACAACAACTGTCTAGCACTTGAAATTTGGCGCGACAATAGATTTTGCGAAAGTTTTTTCCGAAATTTCTACAACAGTCTTGAATTGAGATTTTTTCTTTGGAGACTGTGAGAAAAAGCGAAAATCATGAGCATGAAGGTATTTTTTGTTTTAGGTTAGAAAACGATATAAACGAAGCATGTTATTTTTATTTAATTTTTAAGAAAATTCATTAATGAAAGTTTTTTTCGAACCTCGATAAAATAAAATTCATCAAGTGAGATTTTTTTAAGCGTCTCAAAATTATTATTATCATTATACTCTATAAAATTATGTTTCAAACATTTTTTACAAAACTTTTCATTAAGGAAAAAAGTTTGAAATGAAACTAAATTTTGGAAAAATATAAATTTATACAAAATGTACAGAAATTCATGGATGTACGTTTTTCTTAAAACTTGGTCAAGTGAAAATTATAATCTGAGATTTCATTATTACAAATATCAAAAATACATTATTATTATGAGAAACAGACGATTATAAAAATAAAACAAACAATATCAAGTATATTATAAATAACTTATATACGTAAAATACATTATTTAAAAGATTATAAGTAATTTTTGAAAACTAGTGTTATCAAACATAAATATTCTAATATAAAAACAAATCAAGATATTCCAGAAGATTGAAAAAAAGAACCAATCTTGAATGATAAAATTAGTTTCCTAATTTTTTGAAAAATAAAACTCTTTTGAAATCAGTATTTCTCTGAACTTGGTGCTTATAAATTTTTAATTTATTAGACATAATTTTTTTCAATTTTACATTAAAAAGCATAAGATACGTATTTTTTCTTGTTTTTTTTTTAAGCTTTTTTTGTGAAATATGATTTTCTGAAAACCATGAGCTCTTCAAATCCTTTCGTTTCTGAGCAATATTATTATTTATGTTATTTCTGTATATCAATCGCAAATAACGTAAAATATTCCTTTATAAAATTATATATAACAAGTTGCTATTGCCAAAACAAAACATAATGTACTCAAGTTAGTACAGATTATGTTCATTTTTCATCAAGTTTATTTACAATTTAGAATTTTTGAGAGCATTCAAAGAATAATAGTAAAAATGATGCGGTCGCAGAAACGCCCAGCGCACAAGACAAGAAAACAACTGCAGGCCGAGAGAATCAATCAGGCTCAAAAACAAGTTGACAAAGCAAATTTAGTGGAAAATCCTCTAGAGCCGTTGACCCAATATCACAGTTTCCAGCCCAAAGATGATTCCACCATTCATATCACTTGTTACAAAGTCAAAAATATTCCACAAGATGTGTTTAATTGGATTTTCGACCTTTTGGAAAGAAACATGAAAAGTTTTTATGAAAAGTCGGATCTGGGATGGCACGCTGAAACTAAACGAGCTGAACTTTTGGAGGATAACGCTCGCTATTTGATAGCCAAGCAAAATTACGTCAACATTGGTTTTTCGCACTTCAGATTCGACATGGACTATGGATCTGATGTCTTGTATTGGTATGTTCAAATATTCCATGTATCTATTCAGCATCATTACAATGCACAGGGCTGGGTTACCCAAAAGGCAAATTTTTAAATCAACTTTTGAAATATGTTTTACCTTTGAGCAATTAAAATTTAGCAGAGATTGTTTTCCAAATTTTGACATATTTTCAATTTTTCTATTTACTTCTTTTTATATAATTTTTATATATACATATGGAAGACTTGTATTTTTTTCTTCAGAGAAGATTCCTACATCTGGCCCTGGCGATGCAAGTGATTTTTAGTACAGTACAAAATTTGTTGTAAAAATAAATTTCAAGATGAAAATTACACATTGCTCATATTTTACCATCATTGTCAGCCAAAGTATTATAAAAAAATTGTACTTGTGAATTGAAAGAAATGCATTATGGTATTTATGTTTTTCCACAGTTACGAATTGCAGTTGGAATCTCCAGTGAGAAGAAAGGGAATCGGTACTTTTTTTATGAAAGCCTTGGACACGATCGCTTCCAAAAATCAGTTACAGAAAATCGTATTAACTGTACTGAAAAACAATCCTTCGTCGCTGACTTTTTTCCAGTCGCTTGGGTAAAATTAACTCATTACTCAAATTATCTTTACATCTCTTTATTTATCTTTTTAAAAATTTGTTTTCGTGATTCGATCGTTGCTAATTCAAAAAAACAAAAATTGAATTTAATAAATTACCAAGAGGATTGCTACAGGGACCAATAATTTATCGTGTTATGTACAAGTCTTGGTCTTAGTAAAATGGACGTAAACTATGTTTATACATTTCTGCTGGTCAAATAGAAATGGAGCATACAAAAAATGTAGTGCATATTTTATCTTTGACCATCAGCCTTAAAATTTGTAAATTAAAGCTACTGTATAGCACAAACCAAGTAAAATCACAGTTTTGTAAGAATATTGGTAACACAAACTCAAAAATGAGCACAACATGGAATATGTTCGGAAATTACTATCTAATATGAACTAATATGAACTATGGAAAACCAAGTTTTTTCTCTATAAAAAGGTGTAAAATTTACTTTATGTACATTTGATTAAATTTTGTTCATATCATATATTAACGGATTTTAGATTTACTCTGTGAAAAAATGAAGATTTAAAATGTCTTACATAATCAAGTAGAAAAAAATGAAAATTGTAAGTAAAGCGAAGGAATAATTTAAAGTACGGTAAATGAGGTTGAATCGCATTAAAATTTGAAAATTGAAGTTGATGAATTTTTTTAATCCCTCAGTTACTTTTTTTAATTTCATGTTTAAAATTATTTTAAAATATTTTATAAAACAGTGGAAAGTTAAAAAATTTTTTCATTCATTTAAATGTTATGAAAATTACAAAAATATGGTTTTACAAAATCAAAGAATATATTTGAAAAAGTATGCTGAAATAGAAAATGTTGATATATTTGCTTCTAAAAATTTATACAGGGCGATTCAACATGACCTGAGCACCCGAAAAATTTAGATTCCTTGTAAAATTCTAAGACAATATTTCCTTTGCCACTTTTTACAAAACTCAAAATCCAAAAAATAAAAATGAAATACCAAATTTTACCCAAATTTTCTTCATATTTTTCTAATTAAAAAAGTTGTTTGCCACTTTTTAAACTCAAAATCTAAAAAGATATTCGAGTTTGAAATCTGAGAAATCTGATTGGTTGAAACTTGTAACTCGAATATCTTTTTTGATGTTGAGTTTTGTGAAAAGTGGCAAAGGACTTTTCCATTCAGAAAATTACGAAGAAAATTTGGGTAGAGTTTGGTCCCTCGTTTTTAACACCATTTGTTGAAAAAGAGCATTTATTGTTGAAATTTCAAAGTTGAATAATTTTTTTATTTTTGAGTTTTGTAAAAAGTGGCAAAGGGAATATTGTCTTGGAATTTCACAAGGAATCTAAATTTTTCGGGTGCTCAGGTCATGTTGAATCACCCTGTATTTTCACTGGAAAAGTTACTAGTTATAATTTTATAAAATTTGTGACAATTAACAGAAAATTGACGATATTTTATAATTTATCAAATCTTATCAATGTTTCTTCCAATTGCAGAATAAATTCGAAAAAGAATGCTAAAATAGAAAATGTTCATTTAGTTGCTTCTAAAAATTAAAATAAATATACAGTGCGTCCGCCTGGATAGTAAACACTATTTTATTTCCAAGTCTCCAAGCTTGGACCTAAAAAAAAATAGTGTTTACTATCCAGGCGGACGCACTGTATATATGTAACTATGAAATAAATAATAAATATAAAATATGTTGACTGACAGAATTGATTTGTGTTTGAAATTTCGCGAGTTAAAATCCATGTTTGTCCGATATTAGTAACGTTTCTAATCGACATTTTTTCACAGTAAACGCTTATCTATTAATATAAACAACATTTCAGTTTTAAAGCCGACATCACAAGTCCATCGGATTCGGAGAACGTGGGTTACGTAATACTCAGCAAACTGGCGAATCGCTCTTAAATCTTGTGGAACAAAACGGACTTGACCTCGAAGGGACAGAGAGCGAGGATGGAGGATTTTCTACTTGCCCCCACGCTGTGGAATGTCAACGGGGCGTCGCTGATGGTCCAGTCGTTTTTTTCTTCCTGCTTGTCGAGCAGCAGCAGCAGGTTTCGTAAATCAACTTGGCCATTCTCGGAGGGCTTGAATCGTTCCATGTTGCTGCCGCTGCTGCCCCCCCAGCATCGGTCGAGCGCGTTCCTTCGCAAAACTATGCCCACGCCTTTGCCCGCTCCCTCGGGAACCGGCAGCACCCTCAAATTCACGAGATCCACGTCGCTCGGAAAATCCGAGCGCAGCGGGGAAAAATTGGGCGACAGCTCGAAAAGCTCGTTGGAAAGCGTTGTCGCTCGGGGATGCAGAACGACTATCGGATGCAGCAATTCCTCGCCCAACAAATGGCCCGCCACGGACAACAGTCCGGACGGGTGATCCGGGTGCACATTTTCATTGCAGAATTCAACCTTCTTCTCCATCACCAGCGTAAACATGTGGCTCGTCAGTAAATTGTCCGTCACGCCTTGTTCCATCCCGCGATTGTCATCTCGAGAGAGTCTTCTGTCTTGCATTATCTGAAAATAAAGTCACGTTATTTTCTTTTCGCAATTTCCTTGTTTTTTTTAGCTGTTAGTTAAACATAATAATGTTTTTTTTTTAAGTACTTCCAACTGTCCCGGAGATAAAGAGGAGACGCCTAAAGGTTGAGCGGTGAGCGCGGTCATGCGTACTCGACTGTCTTCGATGAACGCAGCAGCTGCCATTGGGTAATAGTTGCCTTGCAGAGGAATCTTGGAAAATCTTTCTCTTTTGATCATCTGAAAAATCCAAATGTGACAACTGTACCGGCCGGTTTTTCCTTCAAATTCGTCAAAATCCTATAAATTGATAGATATATCCAGCACAATTTTTTTAGTCTTTTTCTATCACTCGGTGTTTCATAGTAATAATATTTTTATTTAATATTTATGTAATATTTTCCAATAAAGTTTGAACATAAATGTTACTCGTACAGAAAAAAGAAGGAAAACCAAATTTTAGTAATCAAAGAAAAATAAATTTTACGGTATTTCAAATCGTATAATTTCTGGTCGATGATTTTTGAAAATTAAATTTGTTAAACATGATTTAAATAAGAAGTGAATTTATATAAAAAAATCTATTGCACTTTTGGAAAGCTGTATTATAGCAATAAAGAGAATGAAAAATTTTACAGTTTCTAGATTAAAAAATAGACTGCAAAGTGTGTAAATAGTTGAAAAAGTTCGCATTGACTAGTTAACGCCAATTATTTTTAATTTTACATATGAATTTTTCATGAAGATTTTTTTTATATTTTTATATTTTTAGGTAAGGCAAGAAATGAAAATAAAAAAGTTAACGATGGTTATGTGCCTCAAATTTCAAACGTTAAAAATAACCGAATGTGATAAACAATTGATTTTTCAACTCCACCCATGAAAAAAGTAAAAAATTGTTAGTAGCTTTGAATAATATTTGTTTAATTTTCATAATAATTCATTTCTTTTACTATGATACGTGATTAGAACAATTTATTTCAAATTCGTTTATTTTCAAACGTTTGGAACTTGAGTAGCATTTATGGTTATAAATTCAGTTATGATAAAAAACGCAAATTTTAAGATGATAAAAATGTGCGTTTCAGTATTTTAGACGAGTAATATTTAAAATTGTAAATATTAAGCATCCAAAAATGTAATTGATTGTATTTTTATAAATTTGTGTCAAAAATTGGAGACATTCTTTCTTATCATTATTCAGTATTTTACATTGATAAACTATCGATTAAAATTTTTTTATCACTGACATTGTGAGTGTCGAGTAATGATAATATTTTACCGATTTCTCGGGTAATTGTTTTTGCTCCCGACCTACATTTTTAAATAAAATTTGAACACGAATCTTACTTGTACAGAAAAAAGGAAAAGCAAATTTTTGTCATCAATGAAAAATACATTTTACAGTATTTCAAATCATATTATTATTTCTGAGAGATGATTTTGAAAATTAAATTCAGTAAATACAATTTAAATAAGAGGTGCACAACAAAAAAATCTACTGCGATTTTGGAAAACTATAATAGCAATATATTGATGTAAAGTTGTATAACTCCGTTGAAATGCATTATTTATTCTTACGTTGAGTCCATTCAAGTCAGTGAAGAATTCATTTTCGGAATCGATATCAGTTTCGAGTCTCATAGCCAACTCAAAATCATGACCCTCGCTAACATCCACTTGATTGATTATATGCAATCCGAATCCATCGATTCCCGGCGAGTTGTGCAAGATGCAAGTGTGACGAACGTAAGGAACTTGGACGAAAACTTGGGAAATGATGGGACCTTCGACGACGTGGACTATCACGTTGTCGTCGGGTTCCACTTGATCTGGAAATTTTTTGTCAGGGAGAAACAAATAGGCTCCGCTGTTTCTGTCCGGTTTCAGGCTCGTTCCGTATTTCACGAATTTCAAAAGCACAGGGAACGTTGTGTCGTCGACGTGAATTGCTTTCAAGAGACCCCATCTCCCAAAGGACACCGACATTTCAGGTTTTTGCTTTATCGAAAAATCCTGGATGTCCCCGATGACCTTGAAGTCGTCGAATCCTGGTATACGTTGCAGAGGAGGCTCGGAATTGTACAATGTCACTTGTGCAATGTGAACTTGCCTAAAAACAGATTTTCACATCACCATTTGAACCAACTATACAATGTATTTTGAGGTTTATTTTTATAAAATATAGAATAATTGTTCAAATTAAGAATTTTGATGTTTTAGTGAAAAATCTTCCCTTATTTTCATTGTTTTTCCATTTTGAAATGAAACGATAATTACTTGCATTCAAACTTGAGTAGTGGTTCCAAGCCCCAAGACTTTTTTTCTTCACCTACAATTTCATGCATACGTACTTGGGTATGGTCGTTCCATGCAAAGCATGAACAATGTACGTTGTAAGTCCCAAGGCTGGTACAGTGACCACAAACGAAAGTTGGTATTTCTCGTTGGAAGCCACGGCAGGATTATCCCAAACCGGCGAAATCTGGCATTCGACAGTGCGCCCAAGCTGATCCGTCACGCGAACGAACGGAGTGGAAACGAAGAAAGTTTGCACCTTTGTTCTTCGTCGTGGCAGTGGATTGTACACGACTATTTTTCGAACAGGCGTTTCTTCTCCCATTGAAAGCACGTGTTTTTCACCTGGACTTGTGTGGTGAGACCTGTAAAAATTCATTCAATTCACGTTGTTTGTTTAAATTGATAAATTGAATTTCAGAATCTGAAAAAATACTTTCAGTGCACAGAAACTCTGGCATAAGAGCCAATGTAAATCTTGTTTTATTCGCAGCATTTTACCTCTGTTCGTCCATAGCGAGATAGACGGTTTCGGGTTCGACCATGGGCCCGTGCGACTCGTGCAGCAACCTCATGACGCTCTGCTGCAAAACGTGAGCCGAGTTGTTGAGAGCGACTATCATTTTCCTGGCGTAATCGATGACGACGTGGTCCTTGGAAGTGCCCGTGACCCCGTCGTGATGCTGGAAGAGGGAATGCCACTTCCTGGCTTGTTTCATTCGCGCCGCCAAAGTGCCTTCGGCGAGCTGCTGGTGGCCTCGGATCCAGGCGAGGCTCGCCGCTATCTCCGAGCCTCGGATGCCGCTCAGCAAAACTCGGTCGAGCCTCTTGTGAAACGGCCTCGACGTGTAATACCCGCTCCAGTAGTGATCCTCTCTGTCGGCGTACGTGAAAAAGTCCCCGGAGAGACTCGGGAAATGATCGAGGGGACGGCTCTTCCTCACTTGATCGAAATAGTCCTTGAGCGTTCCAAAACGGATGTCGACGTTCAAACTCGATTGGCTGTTGATGTAGTCGAACAACCTGTTACACGATCATCATCGAGTTTTTTTCAATGTTCGATGTTGACTCTATACACCAAGGAATATTATCATAGACTGTTGTGAAAGAAAACCTTTGGTAATTCTCGTACTGCTCGTCCCACTCGGAGGCCTGGGAATATCGAAAGTCGTCCCCCAGAGGAATGAGGACGGCGTCGGTCTTGTAGAGCTGAGCCTTCTTGCGATACTGGTCCAAGAGCAGTTCCACTCGATTCGCGACGTTGCCCACGTCTATGGGCTTGGGGTTCATCTTCCAAGGGCAAGTCAGCCCGAATTTCGGCAGTCGGAAAAAGTCGAACTGACAGCAAACTTTCGGATTCGGGCCGCACGTGTGCGGAACGTCGTAACTGTAAAAAGGCATCATGTGGGTAAATATTTCGGTGGTGCCTTGGTTGTCCCACAATTGGCGCCAGCGGAATTCGAGGTTCTTCTCTTTGGCGAGTTTCTTTTTCACGCTATAGTGGACTCTTTGAATGACAATGTTTTCGAGGCCCGAGTTTTTCAGTAGATACGGCATCGTCGGCGAGAGTCCGAACGGATCGATGGCCCAGCCGCAAGAGGGCGTGTAGTCCAAATTGGCTTTGAGCCATTGGTGACCTTCCGTCAGCTGCATCAATTGAGAGATCCAGTGGGACACGGATTCGTCGGGCATGACCCAGCCACCCGCGACCAATTCCAGCTGCCCGTCGTCCACCAGGCGTTTCACTCGAGCTCGATTTTCCGCCGATTGCTCGTCCCACCTCGAGAACAAACGACACGTGCAATACATGATTGAGAAAGCATCTAGTTTTTCGAAATTCAAATTAATCTACTACTTTCTTACCACATTTTGAAAAACGATATTTCAGCCCAAATGAATTTCCTCCTTTTGTCAGCGTTCAACTTGATGAGCATGTTACTGAGAATGCTCCGAGTTTTGAAATCGTAATACTCCTCGAAAGTTTTCAACCAGCCAGGGTCGTTGTGAGAGTGCGGAACCACGAAAACTTTTAGTTTTCGCTTAGGGTGCCATTGCTTTTCATCGTACGAAATATCGAAGCCTTGTTTCCAGACTCCTCCGTCGACATCGTCAAACTCGAGTTGCTTGTAAACATTGAGCATTTGAATGTCGACGTTGGGTACTTTTCTCGTGTCGATGTTACATTTGGTTTTTTCTTTGGGAATCGAGTCAATCACCTCATTCAAAGAGTCTTTGCTGGGAAGTTTTGGAATGGCTCTTTTTAGCTGAGGAATGTCTTGGGTACGGTGATGTTGCTTGAAATCTTGTTCAAGTTTTGCCAGTCGGTTTTCTATATGAACCCATTTGTTCTGGAGATACAAAAAAGTCACACGAAACAGTGTTGCGAATGGGCTTTTTTCCAGTGTTTTCAAGGACATGGAAGAAAACTTGGACTTTTTATTACTTTATTCATTTATAAATTGAAATGAATGTTATTTTGTTGTTCAAAAGGGTCAAATATGAAATAAAATACAACTCATAACATTAAGAAATAGTATAATAATTTGAGTAACTTTTATTATAGTTTGTAAAAAGTTCCATCCAATACATATTAAATTATATATTACTTAAAATTTACAAACTCAATTCAATGTTTTCATATTTTTAAAATTTCATACAAGTTTTCAAATCTGTGTTTTTTAAATTTCTCAATTACTAAAAACTATAAATTTCGTCACTTTGTTTTGATTGAAAACCATGAGATTAATAATTGAATTATAATTAAAATAAATAATGTCATTATTACAAATTACAAGTTATTTAATTTTCAGTGCTGAACGATGATTTTGTTTACATTGTTGTACAGTTTCAATTTTTTTCGAAGTAAATGTGACATTGTTGTTAAAAGGACTCAAACATGAAGTGAAACCCGTATAATCAGTTTAAAATTCATATATTATTTATTGTTATTTATTATGTTATATATAAAATTTAACTTACGACATTACTGTCACTTGTACAAAATATTATAATAATTTAAGCAACTTTTGCAGTTTCTAAAAAGTTCCATTCGATGAATACAAAATTATAAATGATTTTAAATACATCAACCTAAACCGCGGTTGAAAAATTTAAAACATTTAATCCCAAGTTTTCAAAACTGTATTTTTTTTCAATTTCTTGATTACAAACTATAAGTTTTGTCACTTGCATTTGTAACCATGAGATTATTCTTTATATTATAATTTCAATAAATAATGTTAATATTTCAAATTATAAATAACTAAATTTCCAGTGCCGAATGAAGACTTGTTCTACATTGCTGTTGAAATTGTCTTGTTTTTTGAAATAAATGTTACATTGTCGTTAAAATTAAAAAGTCTGAAACATAAAATGAAAAAATGTATAATCAGTCGCAAATTCATATACTATTGATGATTATATTATTAATTGCTATTCATTACGTTATATGTAAAATTGAATTCATAAAATTACTGTCGCTTAGAAAAAAATTGTAATAATTTCAGTAACTTTTACAGTTGGTAAAAAATTCCATCCAATGCATTTAAAATTATATACTATTTTAAATTGACAAAACCGACTCTAAATTTAAAAGTTTTTAAACCTGTGTATTTTAATTTCTAGTTTGAAAACGATAAAATTCATTACTTGCGTTTGTTAATGTACAATTATTATCTAAATTATAATTTCAGTATATAACGTAAATATTTCAAAATATAAATGATTAAATTTTCAGTGCTGAATGAGGATTTCTTTTACATCGCTGTGCAAATTATGTTGTTTTTCGAAATGAATGTTATATTGTTGTTAAAAAGACTGATTTGATTGCAAATTCTTACATCGTTGACAGATTTCCATCTTCCTTGAGGAAAAAGCGTCTCATCCAGCATCAAATAGATCATCACGCAGCAAGCAAAAATAACAACAGCTCCGAGAATCGCAAAAAGTTTTCGGACTTTCATGATGATGAAATTTCTATTCAATTTTCAATAATTATCACTTGGATGCTGTCGCAATTTTACGTGTTTATAATAACCTCAAAATTATATCCATTTCAGTGATTTCGATTAAGGAAATGCTTTTTTCCTTTGATCGCACTGTTCAACTAATCAACATTATGCACACTAAAAACTGATAGATTATAATTATGTAATGCTGACATTGCAAAAAAAAAAGAATCGCTTTTTTATGTACTGCTTAGGTTTGTTTACGTGGTTTGTTTACATCATTTGACATAATGATAATTCTTTTTGACATATATGTTAAAATCTGTAAAAATTTGCCAATGTTGGCCAATGCTGAAACTGTGTGGTGCCAACAGAAGAGTAAAAATGGCGGCAACGCGGCGGTTGAGTTTGAACTGTTTGAATTCGTACAATTTTCTGATCGTACTTGAAAATTGAAATTTTGATTGGAAACATGACGATTGTATAAGACATTTTCAAACACTTGTTTAGGTTGATATTCTTTATATTTATCATAATTACTTGGTGCTAAATAAACAAGAAATAATTAATTTTTTTTTGAGCGGTTCAATAACGCAATCCACCGTTTTATGTAAAAAATGTCGATATTTTTTCATAATTAGAAAAATTTCTATTCATGACTGTTCCAAAGTGTTTTTTCGAGTGAAAGTCAATTGTTTCATTTAAAATTATGACAGATTATAAACAAATTTGAACAATCTGACAAAACCTAAATTTGCTAAATTTTGTTGAGTATTTTACATATCTTCTAGCACAGTACAACTAGTCAATTCAAACGCGTTTGTTATTCTATTTCGTCGGAAACTTTGAACATCGCCAAAAATATTGTAAAATTCGACAAATAATAAAAAAAAATAAATAAATAAATAAAATGCAATCTAGCGAAGACGTAACGAGAAATGCTACTTCAGTTAAAGAAACAGTAAATGAAGGATTACAAAATGAAACCTCAGATGATGATTTGGATTTTTATTCAATTACATCCATGGTTGCTCTTTATGAGGATCAGAAAAAACAGGTTCATTGTTATTTGTACGATCGACCATTGCAAAATTTCTAGAATTGATATCGTTTCAATGACATATCTGAATTTCGACATTTTCAAATTAAAGTTTGAATATGAAAGTGTGTTAAACCTTGAATTTTACGATAGAAATATTTGTCCAATTTGAAGATTGTAATCAAAAAAAATTTGAATAGATAAAGAGCAAGGCCAGATTTACAAAATTTGCGCCCCTAGGAAATTTTGAAAATTGGAAAATAAAAAATTTCAAGTTGAGCAAATTAGAAAGTTGTACATATGCGAATTATATAAATGTAGTGTTTTCTATATATATATGTAAATTGAATAAATTATAAAAAGGAAAAATGTAGGAAAGTCGCGAATATGGATAAATTGGGAAAATTCGGAAATTGATATGTTCTGTGCGACTTGGTAATTTAAAAATTTATGTTATTTGGAACATTTCAGTAGATTTTGTTATTCCATCATAGTTTCATTAATTTGTCACACTCTAGGATCCCCGTGAATTATTACACAGCTTGAAAATTTTCAAGAAAATTGTCATTCTCACTAAATTCTGTGAAATTTAAATATTCAAGCAATTTTCAACATTGTAGAAATGTAATTTATAAGTGAAATTGGAAAAGGTGTCAGACGCATTTGAAAAATTTTTGAGATTGCAAGAACTTCAATATTGTAAAAATTTACTCACTCTCATAATCTTCATTGCTTGATAAATTTCAGAATTTTCATCTATCATTTAGAACATTTTTCAAACGATGAGACTTTTGCAAAATTCTAAATTATGAATAATTGGAAAACACTCCGAGTTGGTAGTTGTTTTTGAAATTTATGGAAATGGCTGAATTTTTACAAAAAAAATAGTTGACAAAATTTATAATTGGATTATAATAAAATTAGAAATTATGAAAATAAAGATGTTTTTTGAATAAAGTCCCTGGCGGTAGCTAAAAAACCGCAAAAAACCAAAGCTCGGTTTTTTACGGTTTTTTGCGGTTTTCTGAAAAAACCAAACTTTAAAATGTCCTAATCTTGGAAAATCAAATCAACCGAGGTCAAGTAAAGCCAGAAATCATTCCATTGCAATCCAAAGATGCAAAAAAAATTTGTTAAACAATTAAATAAAGCACTATTATTATATACCGTATTATAAGTAACAGTGCTTTATTTATTGCTTTTCAAAATTTTTTTTGCATCTTTGGATTGCAATGGAATGATTTCTAGGTTTACTTGACCTCGGTTGATTTGATTTTCCAAGATTAGAACACTTTAAAGTTTGGTTTTTTAGCTGCCGCCAGGGGTAAATTTAAAAATTCACGTTAAGATCCAACTGAAATAGAAAAGCTCATTAAATAATCAAGAAATTATAATTACGTTTTTCAGGAGTGCTCGAATAAAAAAAACAAGGCCAAGGCGGATAAGCCGAAAACTGTAAAAGTTCGGGTTTATAAAGATTGCGAATTCCCAACTGAAATAGTAAAGTCGCGTAAATGTATTCGTAACAGAAAAGAATATTTGGATTTTTTAGCCAAGCCGAGGTAAAATAAATTATTTAATCACTCCAAGTCATATACGCATTGTGCTGAATGTAACTTGAATCACCTATAAGAAAATTGTCCATTGACAAAAATAAATTCATTTTGTTCCCTTCAAGTCATCTTTGCATCAACTTTATGCAATTATTAAACATTTTGTAAAGCAGTTAGCGTCAAATTTACATGCTTCTCTACCGAAAATTTAATTTCGACGACTTTTATCTAACATAAGATGTGCAAAATTCTTGTAAATTTTATGTATACAATGCATAAACAGTTTTTGAATTTTTCATATTGCTTTGGCAAACAATATTGTAAAAAAAAAAGTTAATTTTTTTCGTCAAGTTTCAAATGTCCAGCGTCCCAGGAATACACAACGAAAGAGCGAAAATTGCGTCCAATACCGCCTCGTATAAAGGACTTGGCTTTACCAACGAAGCAAAGAATTTTGGGGACTTTGCGAGATTGCAGTGAATTTCTACCAGCGGAGAAATTGGAACATTTAATGAACCTCTACGAAATGGAAACACGCTTGACGCCGGAGTAATAATCTGCCCTTAGACTCTCATTAACCCAATTTATTGAACGGCGCGTTATAGAGACTCGAAACTTTTAATAGGCTTTCACTCGAAATAGCTACACAACATTGCTTTCCCCTTAAATTTTCTTCATGTATGACCCACTTGTCTTTAACTTGATTCTTCCATTTTCGCAAACCAGGCAAGCCGCACAAGTCATAAGACAGCGTAAAAACAAAACGAAGAAATGCAAGAAGAAAAGTAAAGCCAGCGAATGTACGAAGATAAAGAAAAAAACGACAGATGAGCCAACTTTTTTAGACAAGGAAGCGGTGAGATCTCAATACGCGATGGCCGAAAAATTTGTCAAAAGCATTCTCAACTGCAAGTGCCATTTCCCATCGCAAAATATGAACGAGATCAAGAAAGTCATCTCGCGTCGACTGACCCAACAACTGAAAAATGAGCTTAGCCTAGACAGCTATAAAGTAGGCCTACAAATACAGTTGCTTGCTGATGTTGTCGCTTGTTGGATTTCTGGAGTCATCAAAGAAGCCGGCCTGGAGAAAAAGAAAGTGGCCTTTAAGGAATTCACAGAAGACGAAACTCAAGATGAAGAAAGTGAAGATATAGAAGATGAAATACAAGTAATGATGCCGAAGAAAGGCAATGAGACAAATGAGAAAAACAACGACATTGGAAAAGAAACGGTAGAGGATGACGGAAAGAAAATTCCGGAAGACGTTGCGAGGATCCAGAGAGAAGATGAAAGGGATAAAATGGAAATGGAACAAGAGGTTTTAACACGGAGGAGAATGTCATCTGCAATTGATGTAGCATCTAGGTTAGAAGAAGAAAATGAGGCGGCGAGGATCGCCGAGGAGAAAAGAGAGGAAGAAGAAAAAGCACGAAAGCTCGAAGAAGAAGCAGATGAAGGTAACGTAAGAGATGAAAAGGAAGAGGCGGCAGAGATGAGGGGGAACAACGTTGAAGAAGATGGAGACAACAATTTGGTAGCAGCAGATCAAAGTTTTCATGAGCTTATTGAAGGGCGCTCATCAAGTGCTGACTCTCACTGAGCTTGGCAACAAAATTCAATAGCTTTGCATTATTTTTCAACGTAATTTGTTGTAGCTGTAAATACAATATTCAAGTATATATAAGGAGCCATGCACGTAATACTTGAAGCACTTTTAAGCAATTTTTGACCACTCCCTTCCCCTCCTCGCAAACGTGACGTTACACTTGCAATATGTATGTTTTTCGAAAAATCAGTTACAAATACTAAAGAGTCATTAATAATATAGTTTTGTTAACTCAAAAATAACAATCTTTATTCCAGGAGAATTTTTCTTCAAGAAAATTCTAATTTTCAATGTTTCGCTAGAATAACGTAGAAAATAGAAATTTGAAAAACTGTTACAATTCAGGGATCGATAAATAAAACCAGAATTTACCAAAGTTGTAAGAATCAAAAAACCTTTGTCTCAGAAGCATTGAATATTCTAGAAATTTAGATAGAAATTAATAGAAATACCATTATATCTTTTGAGCCATACAAACTCTGAAGAAATATTAATAAAATGTTACAAACGTAATATGTAATGTAATGTTATGTAATGTATTACATGTGTAATGTTACATAATGTATTATATGTAATGTTAAAAATATGAAAATGTAGAAATTAAAGTATAGTAATATTAATAAACGTTTTTGCTGAAAAATCTGAATAAATACCTTCTTAGTGATTTTGATTCTTGTAAAAAAAAGCGAAATTTTTGTAAGAATCACACATTTTTACAAGAATTCCGTTTTTTACAGAGTCAACATCTTTTAAATTCTTATGAAAAAAATTGTCTTATAAAAAAGATAGACAGTTTTACAAAAAATTTTCAAATATTATAAAAAATGTTTAATTTTAATTAGTTTTTAAAATATAAATTTACTTTAATTTTTTTTTTAACAATAATTTATGAAAAAAAAAATATTTGTATAGGAATTTCTGTGAAGTAAATTGAAATTTTATATAGAAAATTTTTTTAATGAGTTGGGCAAGTTAAATCACTAGGGTTTTACCAGATGCATCTTCCAAATCAATAGTTGATCTTTCGCATAATTTTAACAAGTAGGGATTTTCAGAATAAAGCTCAGTTAAAGAAATGACGAAATAACAACACAATTACCACTTCAATTTCAAACGCTTCTCTCGATCAGCACTACATAATAAGCACCCTTCAACAAGCTTATGACGACTTTGATTATCTGCCACACCCGCTCTATACTAACTTTCTCGAATTCAATATTCACGCAGACAATGGAGGTAGTCAAAAATAGAATCCCAGAGCTGGAAACAAACGCTGAAGCCGGGAAAACTTTCCTGGAGCCTGAAAAAACGAAAAAGAGCGGAGAAAAGGAATCGACTTGGAAAAGCAGCGGCGAGGAAGGCAAGGCGTTTCTGACTGACCTCCCTTTCGTCACGTTCAGCAGAGTAGTCCAAGCACTTTACGCCATGTTGAAAGATTTCGGGGAAAATCCGAGGCAAGACCCAATCACGAACCGCATCCACCGGATTTTGTACGAAAAACTGGAAACGGCCATTGGTCTCGAGGGCCAAGAATTTTTAACGGATCAAACGAAAGCCGTGATGGACGTCATTTCGGGAAAAGTCGCGCTGTGGTTGCGCAAACTCACGACCCCTTCCGAATTCGCCTTCATTGAGAAAAATCCGGCACAAGTCGAATCTTTCGAAATTCGAGACTGGAGAACGTGGCTGAGCGAAACCGCCCAAATTTTCGATTGGCATATTGACGAGGTGCGAGCAAAGGTGCGAATTTTCCAGAGAAAAGGAAAAATGTCGAGAGGGGATTTCGAGGGATGGACGAGGGATTTCGAGGAGAGTATTTTGAAATTTCGGAAATTCCGTTTGGATATGGCGCACAAAGCTCATATTCAGGAGATGTTGAAAACGGGGAGAAAAGTTGTGCCTACAGGAATGAAAAAGAAAACCTCCTTTTACGAACGCACATTCTACGACGAGGAACAACAAGTGGAGGAAATTGATTTATCCGCGTGAATATTTATGAGTTTTACAACAATCTTGGAATAAAATGTTTCCTTGGGTTTGTTGCAGTTTTTGTGAATTTGTCTCGACCGGTAAACGCAAAATCGATATTTATATTAGACTTGGCTGGCGTTCTATTTTAAACCCATTTCTATTTTCACTGGACATGATATTCATTTCAGTCGTTTTGTTCGATTCGTGCAATTCAATTGTCGACGCTGAATCTTCCATTTTCATCATCATTGTCTTCAAATTAAATAATTATTACAAATACTATGAAACTGCATGGTTTTTTCTAGTTGATATAACACTTTTTTACGCCAATTTTCGAAAGTCAATAAATACCAACTTGATAATTTTATTTTTAGACTTTTTCATCTTAAAATTGGTAATTGAAAAAATTTCAAGTTGTGAATAGGCAAATTTTTGTTTTTAGATTCATCAATAGAAAAACATTAGGATAATAGCTCAATTTCCATAATGAAGAAGATGGACATATTTTTTTTATTTACTCAGCAAAAAAGTCGGAATATTATAAAAGGAATCAACAATAAGTGGTTTTTCGGATAATGAAAAATACATTGCCAACATGTTACGAATTGAGGGAATCACAAATTCCGAATTTCATACATCTCGATTGTAGAATTTTATCAAAAAATTTTTCGTCATTAACAATTTCATCTTTCCAAAACTCGAATAATTTTAATGGAGTATTCTAAAGACATTTTTGAATTTTCTTCACTGTTTTTCAATGATTTATTTATTTTACAAATTGCTTGTTAGTGGTTTTTTCTAGAAATTTGTAGAAATTCAAAACAAGTGCGTATAACTTACTCTGCAAAATTTTTGAATTGTAATAATTATCTTCAAAATTTCCAACTTTTTTGAATTTTTCGACATTTTCAAAATAATACATTCTATATTCAAAGCTTTCCACATTGGATAAAAATGACTTGTTGAACTTTTGTAATACATTTCGAGATGTTCAGAATCGTATTAAAAAACGAAAAATCCGTTATCATCGATATTTCGAAAAATAAGCGTGATACAATCGACATAATTTATTATCAATATTTTCCGTATTTCCACAAATTTTTAGAATTTTTCGTATTTTTACTACATCAGGCAATAACTAGAATATTAATATTTTGAATGATACAAATGATATGAAGTAAAATTTATTATAATCAAGATCCTCCATTATTGCGTTTCTTGGTAAAAAGTTGTTTTAGATTTTTTCATAAAGGAATTGTAGACATTATAGTTTGGAATGTTTGGGTGTTGTTACTATGCTGTAGGAAATTGAGTCGGTTCTGGTGAATTAAGTTGCATTAGAGGGTAGAATCTCTTGAAATGCTTGATGATGGCGTGACTTGCGCGTGGTCGGTGTAAAAGCGACAGCCGTAAAAGCCCGAAATTGCGGACGTAAGAAAATGCAAGAAAAAGAGTGGCGGCGAAAGCGCGATGTATTTACGGGAACGAGGGGACTCGGAAAATAGTGGCACAAGTCCAGCCTACGATACGAAAATAGACGCTTCGTATCGTGCTCCACTCGTTTGCCGTTGCTGCGAGCCCAGTGCGCTGTGCGGAGCTCAAGAGGAACAAAACCAATCATCATCATCATCATCACCATCATCATCATAGGGACCCATGAGTGTGAGTGCCTTCTTCTTATTCTTCCTACACCTGCATTCTCATTTATTTTCTGCATTCTCCATCCTCAAGTCCATTTCTTCCCTTCGTACTTGCACGATTCTTCTACCTACAAGTGCCTTATTCGAGGATAAGAATATTCTTCAAATTCTTATATTCCAACAACAACTTATTGACGGAACAAAACAAATAATGGCTGTCACAACCTTATAAATAAATAGTAACATTTGTGGTTGGTGCAACCGCATTAAAAGTTACTACAAGCTTCACAAAAATTGCAGTAACTTTTAATGTTGTTGCACTAACTACATCATGAAAGTAGTTGGGGACAATGTTAATATTTATGAGGTAGTGACAACCATATTGTTTTTTCCATGTTGAAACGAATGATACTTTCGCTGGTAAATTTTTGTACTTCAGGATACAAGTGTCATCTTGTAGCTTTTGATTTGTATAGCGGACTCGTTTCTTTTTACGCCTTTTGAACGCTTTTTGAGCGGAATTTGCCCTACTTTATGCGACGTCGATTGATCCGAAATCACGACAGACTCTAACCTCCCTTTTCGCAGTTGCTTTAAAGAAAACAGAATAGCGAGAATACTATTTGTCATCTTTCATCGAGCTTGCGGCAGTACAATTAGCCAACATTCTTGTACTTGATTCGTACGTATGGATTATTGTGAGGATTAAAAGTTTTTCGACAACTTTTTTCCAAAAGCCAGAAATTATGCATCAATGTTACATATTTAGGAATTTTACGTTCCTCGGTAGTTTCGACAATTACTTCCCCCCCCCCCAGCTGATCTTCTTTGAAGAAAAAATTTGAGCTTCAGTGAATTGGAGAATTATATGGGTAGTTCTCTGAAAAAGGGGGACATTTGAGTGACAAAATTTTTTTTTGAAAATTTTCTGAATTTTCGTTTTTTCTAACTTAGTGTCCTTGGTACATCAAAAGTAAAAACTAGTGCAAGTATACGAGCTACATCTATTATTGCACGGTTTTTACACCCTCGCTAAGATCCTGAATTTTCTGTTACTCTGATGCACTGGCCTAGAACATTTTTCGTGATCAATAAACAGAAAAATATAATTATGGTAGCTTTTTATTTTATGCATCATGAACTAAAGTGAAGTTTGAAAAATTCAAATTTCAGACGCGAAAATCTTGGATTTGATGATATGCTCACTAATTTCACTGCATGAAAAACATGATGCTCAAAAAAACAAAACAAAAAATTCCAACTTCTGTGTTCCAATTCCGAAAAAATTATATTTATATAAAATTTTCTGCAAAATTTTAACGAA
>JAPYZL010164631.1:0-11568 GCA_030522825.1 Platygaster orseoliae
TTCAGGCAACACGATCAGCGTTAACACGACGCATCGTGTTGTCTCAACACGATGACCGCATCGATGTTCTCAAAAAACTACTATCGTGTTGAGCGAAGCAGATTTTTTTCTCAGTGTAGGATTATAGAAATTTATAGATAAATCTTCTGATTGTATAAATACTAAAAAACTCGAAAAAAAGTTGTGAAAATCTATATCTAAGAAACTCTTGTTTGGAAAATCAATCAGAATTATCGAAATAGTAAAAATTTTCAATACTACACCATTAAATTTTAGAAATCTGTAGAGCGTTTCATTCAAATACTAGAAACCTATCAGAAAATTAAAAAATACAACACAATTTTATAAATATCATACAATACGAAAATTCTAAGAATCAATAAAAACTTGAAAATTTTTCGAGTGATAATTTTCTCAAAAAACTATAGAAATATAAAATTTTTAGAGCTTTCATTCGTTCAGCATCTTAATTTTTCAGGTTGTATAAATACTGACAAAATATAAAAAATAAGAAAATTGAAAAAAAAAGACTAAACCTCATTGACTTAAAAATCACGAAAATCGAATCCCATTACATTAATCACGTACATGAAAAATGTGGACTGCAAAAATTGTATAACTTCGAAAATCCAAAATTCAAAAGATAAAAAACCATAAAACCCCAAAAGAAATGTATATTTTTCCGGAAAACCCTTCCCACAAATTTTTTCTACCTACACCTCTAGAATACAACAAATTTTGTTCCTAAAACCTACCTTTAATTTCCTGAATCCTGCTTTGATTCGCTGTGAGTTCTGCTTGAAAAGCCTGGTGCTTCTGCAATTTTTTGATCTTCTCCTCCAAACTCGAAACCTCCCCTTTCGAAGCTTCGGCCTCCAATTTTTTCTGTTTCTCCCCGATCCAAGATTCTGCTTCGCCCACGTCCCTGATAAACTGTGCATGCAACAATCCCGCATCGAGGCGTTTTTTCCTCGCGTCGCAGAGTTCGCGTATGCGAGCACGTTTCTTCACGACTTCGCCCAAACGCGTCCGTATCGTGGGCGAGTCGAAATGATGCTGGGACAACAATTTGTCACCGTGTTCTTGAAGAGCCGCGAGTTTTTCTTCCTGCGTGTCCAGAAGCTTCTCGAACTCGTTGTGTTTTTTCACTTGAGCGTCGACCTCTTCCACGGATATGCCGAAATTGTCACCGCTGAGGGCAGCTTCTTGCATCGTCGACAAGTTGTCGAGCTGTTTGGCGTCGCGCAGGAAAAAGTGCAGGTCGATCAATTGGTCGAGGTGGGCTTTCTTCATTTTCCAAGCTTGGTGGAGTTTTTTGCGATCTTCCAAGAGTTGGGTGCATTTTTCTTCGACTTCCTGAAACGAGAGTTGACGATCAGTTCAACGACTGTTTTTGAATGTATCTTCAAGCAGTCGCAAATTTCGTGTGGAAGTTTGCAAATTATGATAGAATTCGAAATTTTAAAAAACGGACTATAAGTTTCCTTATATATAATATATAAGATATAGATGGATAGACCTTGAGTGATTTTTCGGGTTTTCAAGTCCCAAAACTTTGCAACATCGAAAAAAAAATTTGTTACCGTTGCAGCGTAATGGCCAGTGTGAACCATGGCTTCACCGAGGTCCAAAACGGTCCTAAAACTTTGTTCTCTCGCTTCGACTTCCCCTCTGAGAGCTTCATGTTCCACTTTCAAAATTTGGGCACTCGCCGCATCGCGGACTTTGTCTTCTGTCGACATTGCTGCTCGGAGTCCAGCAGCCCAATTCATCAAATCTCTCACCTATCGACCAGAAAATTTTTTCAATTTCCAAACCCATTACATTTTGTTCTAAAAACTCTAAAAGTTACAAAAAAATATTTCGAAAATTCGTAGACTAAGTTCAATTAATTTCCACGTTTCAATATCTAAAAAAATCATAATCGAGAAATACATTCCAACTCGCAATTACCTGAGTCAAAAACCTCTGCAAATCACAACTAGCTTGAAGTTGGTCCCTTCGATGTGCTGACTTTTCTTTTAATTCATCCCAATTCGCGACCACAATCTTCTGCTGTTTATCGATATGCGCGGCGTTGTTTCCAGGATAAAGAGCTTTAAGCCTCGAAGCGTCTTCCACAAGAACTTGCAGCTGTGCCTCCAGGGCCACGAGGTCGTTTTCGAAACCTTCGTGTCTCCTTATCAGGGCCAGGACTGAGTTCAGGTCACGGCCAAGGTCATCTGGAATGGCCGCCTCTTTTTCCTGAATTCGGGAAAGCGCTTCGGCGACATCGCGGTGAAATCGGTGAATTTCGCCAGCCGCTTGGAGACGTTGCTCGCGGTTCCGAATGAGCTCTAAAAGGTGCTGCCACGAATCTCTGCATAAACATTTACAAGAACGTCGATAAAAACATAAAAAATGGATCACGAGACAGGGTGTCCACGGAATCAATTTTTCTGCTTTTTCATATAGTAGTTTTCTCAGATGAAGGGGAGAGAGGTATGCAGCCAGAAAAAAATATTTATAGCGAGGGGCGAGACGTGGAAGAGGCGAATAGTGAAACTTAAATGATTGATAAACGACATTAAGAATAGCGCGGTACATAGCATTACAGAATATACAAATGTGTGGCAACATTGATTATAGTTACTAGGGTTGTATAACAATATGATAATTATAAAGAAATACACTTTTATTCTATTAACATCCATATTTAATTAAAAAAATATTGCTAACCAGTGGCATGAAATGAATCATGTCGATAAAAACCATGAACTTATATTCCAGTGATCTAATGTGAACATGAAATTGTGGATTTTCTGACCAATTCGAAAAATATTCTCCGATATTTCCTTGAATTGTGGCCACCCTGTATTCCTTGAATAATAGTTGAAGCAGCATGCTGCAAATTGAAAGGCAAAGCGGAGCCAAACGATAACTCGACAATCCAAGAACTTACCGTAGCGCGATACGTAACCGCTCCACTTCTTGTATTGGATTATCTTCACCATTTCTGTTTCAGATTATCAACAATTTGTTAATCCAACACCATACATTGTTGTTAAAATATTATCATTTTCATATAGTACCACATTCAACGTTCACACAAGTCAAACAATATTTACAAGTGTTCAAATGAATTTGATCTAAGGAATTTTATTATTATGGATACCTGTTAAAAAACATGGTATAATCATCGGAGCCATCAAAGTACTGCAAATTTATTTTAAAAATTTGAATTCAGACAATTAAATAGAAAAAGGCACTTTATGAAAATAATTTTAGTTAAAAAAAGTTTGCCATCATTAATATAGCTTACTGCATTCTTATGCAGTCATAATTGGAAAAAATAAAATTTTGTTATTATAAAAAAGTTCCAGATTTGAGAACTTGACTGTGAAATGTGTGAATCGTTAAGAAATCGTGAATTTTCGTTTAAATGAAATTGAAACAAAACGTTATTATATTTATTATTTAAAAATTATTCAATTATTATGATCAAGGTAAATGATAAATAAAGAAAATAAATTTTTGTTGACATATTCAAAATTTGGATTGATCAATAACTATAATAAATGAAATAAAATAAAATAAAATGAGAAATAAAAAAAATAACTATAATAAAGTCAATTCGACTCATAACTATTATTACTCTATTTTTGGCTTTTTTTATTTTGCAGTGAATTTGATGCAAAAAATAGACGTTAAAAATTCATGAGATAAAATTCGAGTTAGTTTATTTTTAATTGATTATTAGAAATATTTCGATTTCCGCATACGAATTTATCTAATTCATCTTTTTTTCTAATAATACAATATCAGTTCCCTGTCAAAGTCTATGCAACACTGTAACATTGCATTTTTTATATCACTGTTAAAACGATCTGACAAAACTTATTTATACAATAATAATAAATGAGAAGAAAAATTTTACTCATATCTTTTTCTTCGATTTAACTTGCGCTTTTAATCGAATTACAATGTACAATTTCAAAAATTTTTAACCATAAGGTACATGCTTATGTGAAAAACGACTATTTGTTCATTAACATGTAGTAACATAAAACCATGTGTGATTTCGGGCATAAAAAACAAAAACAAAAATACATTAGTTTTTGGAACCGTTAAGATATTGAATCGAATATTTAAGAATAATTTAATCGTTGCACAAATTTTGCCAGCATTAACTAATTAATTAAAAAAATACAAAAACCACTCAACTACATTTCACGCTTCCGAGAATTTCCAAAACTACAACAGCAAAATTCTTACCCGAGTTGCTCCTGTCGTTTCTCGATTTCCTGGATGTAAGGACTCTCGTTGGCGATGAGCTTTTTGGCCAAAACTTCACACTGGCTGAAGCGTTCAGAACCAGCTTCGATTCTGTGCTTGAAGTCATTGAACTTGGCCTGGAGCACCAACAGATGTTCGTAATCCTGGCCGTAATCCTCACAAGCGGCTGCTTGTTTTTGCTCCTTCATCCACTGCTCGAAGCCTTGACTCTCCAGGAAGTACTCGTGCCGATACATGCTTTCCATGAGTCGTTGCTGACGAGCAGTTGCGAGTCTTTGAAGTGCTCGAATTTGTTGCGTGATGGATTGCTGTTTAGTGGCGATGGCCTTGCTATCGGGATGTTTCGTGTTGATCATCGACGACGCGGTGTTGCCCATTTCCATGACGATGCCGTTGTAAGTGTCGAGCTCGAGTTCTAAGGCCTGGGAATATATAAAAATACATCGAGTGTAACGAAATTTTTGGGAGGTGCGAATCGGTTTGCAAACAAATCCTTCACGAAATTCAAAATGAAGTCTTGTAAGTGGTGCTTATGCAAATTTCTCAAGCGCGGAGAAAGAAATAATAGAGATCTTTAAAAATATTAGAAAATGATTTTGTACTATTTTTTATAATACTAGAAAATTATTTTATACTTAAACTGTGCAACAAAATTTAAGTTTGAAAAATTTTATGAGCTCTCATTAGAAAAAATCGATAGTACATGGCCCAAACGCATACATGTCTGAGCATTTTCAAAAGTTAGCTCTTGTTTACAAACAATCAATTATTAAAAATTCTAAATTAAAAATTGTATAACTCCCTCAATTTTCATCCGATTTTAAAAACGAAAAAAGGAAAATCGCTTTTTCGAATTGGGGAACCTATTTCTGCTGAAAAATTTGCGGAAAGTTGCGTTTTTTTGAAAGTTTGCAAAAATTTTCGCAAAGTTGCATTTTCATGAAAAAGTAATTAATTATTCATTTATATTAAAATTTTTATTCAAGTTTAGGTAAGTTAATAAAATTTTTATTGAAGTCATTAATTATTATTATTCCCGAAAATGCAACTTTACGAAAATTTTTGCGAACTTTCAAAAAAATGCAAACATTTTTGCAAAAAATTGCAACTTTCCGCAAATTTTTCAGCAGAAATAGGTTCCCCAATTTAAAAGAACGATTTTTCTTTTTCAAACTTAAATTTTGTTGCACAGTGTTATGATTTAATATTGGTACATGATTTTTACGAATATTTATATAAAATACTAAGAAAATAAAAATTTTTGAAATCTCGATTATTGAATTTAATGAATCTATAGAGAAACTTATTATGATTTTCAAAATTATAAAATCGTATAAATACTGAAAGTATATGAAAAACACTGAAAGGAGTAAAGATCTAGAAACATATACACGTATGGGGCTGTCCATTAATTACGTAAGGGATTGAACAAGGACAAGAATATGATTCAAGATAACTAAGACAAAGACATGAATAGAAAAAAGCCTTATGTAATTAATGGACAGCCCCTATAAAGATGTCGTTTTCTGAAAAATTTATGACAATATTTAAAATGTAACTGATTTCGAATTCTAGAAATATATATCAGTATCTATAAAAAAAAACTCATAATTTATAAAATTCCAGAAAATTTTAAAAGTACTAAAAAAAAAACACGAAAAACACTAAAAACAAAAAATATCTATACAAAAAATTCATTTTGATATAATTTTCTGTGAAATTTATTAAAGCACGAAAAATCTATGACACTTTTAATTCTCGAGCATCGAATTTGTGACATCTATGGATAAATCCATAAAAATACCAAAAAATCTTTAAGATTTTATGAATAACTAAAATTACACAAAGTTCTTAAAGCACTAGAAAAAAGCTTTAGACAACTAAAAATAAAAGAAGGTGATGTTTTTTGAAAAATCCAAAGAAATACCAAAAATTCATAGAACTCCGAATTTTATATACCATTGAATTCCGGAAATCTATATCGATAACTAAAAAAATTTTATAAATCCATGAAAGTACAAAAAATTCCTACAGAATCAAAAAAAAAAATTATAAAAATATTTATATACTTAATATCTTTACATATAATTTTATACCTTATATTATAACTTTATATTCTGGAGCTTAAATTCTAGAAATGTATACAAATATTTATATAGATATCAGAAAATCTTTCAAATTTCATAATTACTATAAAAGTCTAAACATTTTACTGGCAGGTACTTCCCTAGATTACGAGAACTTTATTCTCTAGAATTATAAGTATCTCAGTATTTTTATGATTTACTCAGAAATGCATATCCTGATAGATTTATGCATATTTCATAGCCTTATCGTTCTTTCACTATTTTTCGTATATTTTCAATATACAAAATAAAAAAACAGTCTATAGAATGTCACGTTAAAGGATTAAAGTTTTATGGTTTTTTACAGTATTTTTATAAGTATTAAAAAAAATCATATCTGCATTAGCTTCTAATATTTAATAAACTAATAGTATTTTTAGTGAATATTTCTAATTTCCTATAAAATAATGTATATCCTCTCACCTTATGTTTTGTGAGCAACTTGGTCGCGGCGTCGCGATCCCTTCCATAATCCGTTGAACTCAAGACATCGTTTTTCTCGCTCAACCAACCCTCAACTTCCCCAGCTTCGAAGAAATATTCTTGGGCTTTCAAGGCCAAGTCCAGGGCCCCGCTTCTCTTTGCAGATTTTTTCTGGAGAAGCTTCCACTCCTCTCCTAAAACCTCGCAAAGTTCCTGAATCTAAATCAAAAACAAAAAAGTGATAACATAAACTTCCCAAAATATGAAAATATATGCCATTAAAAATCGAAAAAAAGAACATCAAATATTCATTGTGAGTTGTTTGAAAAAAAAAAGATGAAGGTTAGAACCTGCAATAAAATAAAACATAAAACATGCTTGTGAAAAAACAACGGTTTTTTATGTTGTCTTTCAAACTCTGAAGCCTGAAAAACATGTTTTGTAAGCGACACCGAAAACTTTACTCTCATTCCTTACCTAGACGAAAAACCTTTTCACGACCACGTTTCAACTGTTCACAAAAATGTATGGCTTCAATTTTTTGAACGAACAAAAGGATTGTTTGTCATTCATTTTATAACGATTTCATAATTCATCAGTTTTGAGTGTTTTTACCTTTTTCCTTTCGGGATGGAGTTGGTCTATAAGAGTTTGACCTGAAGCCATGGTTTTATCGATCATCGGTTGGTGACCGGCGATTTCAGCGTCCAGTTTTTTGTGTTTTTTGTACAGCGATTGCGTTTGGTGAAGGTTTTGTCCCAAGGCAGTGGAGGCTGCGAGGGAAGTGTGATCCTTAATCCATTGCAATTCGGCGTCCAATTCGAAGCCAAATTTGTGGAAACGGAGGCTTTCTTCGAGGGCTTCACGGCGTTTTTGGGCTGGTTCTTTCAAATTTCGGAGTCTGAAGAAAAGTAGAAAAAAATCGAGCATTTAAACATCAACCTGCATGACGATTTTTGAAATTTTAAGTATAATTAAAAAATTGAAAATAAGTCTTACTTTCTTTGAGTGTCTTGACTAGACCTAAGGACATTATGAGCATCAAAATGTCCCTCGTGCGCCATTTCCTGTCCAACGCCGACCAAATTATCGACTTTTTGTTCCCACTGAGACAGCTCAGTTTCCAACAAATGCTGCTTCTTCAATAAATCCTTGCAGCTCCTCAGATCCGTGCCAACTTTTTTGCTATTCAAGGAACTTTCGATTTCTTCAAGCTTCAACCTTGCATCCTCAATAGTTCTATTGTAGCCATGCTGCATTGAAGCTTGCCTCAATCTCCGCCCTTTTTCTAAACTCAGAGCGACGAGTCTATCCCATTTTTCGTTCAGTTCTTTCAGAATTTCACCGACCTCGTCAGATCTGTAAAGTGTTGGAGTAAAAAGAAAAGAGTCAAGAAAACTTTCTTTTAAACCTTACATCATTCTAAAATAAAAAAAATCATCAACTGATTTTTCTAAATAATGTTTCCTTCAATTATTCTATACTTGTAGGTCCAGAGAAAACAATTTGTAAATCTTCTAAAAATTATATTTTTTTCGAAAGCTCTTTTCAAAATTACCTGTAATTTTTCTCAGAAATCAAGGCTCTTCCAGATTTGTTCACTGCTCGTAGTTGTCCCTCGTTGGCTCGTAATTCACGTTCAAAAGCTTCATGCTTTTGGAGTTTGTTTTCAAGGTTGTTCAAGTCCCGATAACTCTCATCGGAGGCGGTTTTTGTTTTGTCGCTGAGCCAGTCGTGAAGATCGTCGACTTCGGCGGAAAATTGTTGATAATATTCCGAAGCTTGAAGAGAAAGACGACGACGGTGAGCAACATCTTTAACCGCGGCGCGACGAGCGAGAACTTGGTTTCTCCGTTCGTTGATACTGAAATGGATTTTCAATTTCATTTTACACTTTTTTTTTTCAATTCTCCATTTTACACAATTGCGCTTTCGGTCTGAATCAGGAAAAAACGTTAATGGACGTTTCCCGCCCATTTCCAGTGATATTTTTATTTTTATTTTATAATTTTATATTATATTATTATTATATATTATTATTATTTATTTTTATATGTATTATCCATAATATATAACATGTATGACATGATAAAATTCATCAAACAATCGTCCTTGAACATAAAAAAACTCACTAATTAGCGTCGTAATGATTCTGCGCGATCAGCCTGTCAGCAGTGTCACTGAACCCTTTGAGCCTCTCATCCTGAGCACCCAAAGTATTTTCAAACTTTTCGTGTTGCTTGATAAGCGCCTCAACGTCGTCTAAAGACTCCCCCAAATCAGCGAATTCCAAGTATGCCTCGTGGGAACTCGTGTTGGCCTCGATTTGATCGGCTTCTTTGTTGAATTGTTGCAGCTCCAAGCACTGCCTGAGCCACTCTTCCTTCGAGCCCCACTCGGAAGAGACTGACTGTCTCAAAGTCCCCAGTTTTTCCAAACGATCGCGGACCTCGGTTAAGTTTGAGTTTCGCTGCAGCAATTTGTTACCCAGTTCTTCGAGTTCTCGGAACCTAGAGTGAAAATAAATTTTTACAAAATTCTTATTCTTTCCAAAAATAGCAATGAAATACACGTGAAAAAAAAACTCAAAACTCACTCGTCATCCCGTCTCCGTATCTCCTCCCCCAGCTCTCCATACTCCTTTTTCAGCGATTCCGCCGTGGCGATATCCTTCACCGTCTCCTCCACCTTCATATTCTCCAGCATGTTGCTCGCCCAGTTGACGAGGTTCTTGGATCCGTTAATGAATATCTGCTGCCCCACGGCGTCCTCCAGCCTCGACCTCCTTTCCTTTGCCTTGCTCTGGACCTTGTTCCACAAATCCCTGACCTCCTTCTGCCTCTTGTTCACGATTGTCAGCTCGTTCGGGTACGAGTGCTTCACACAATGCGCCAAAAGGTCCACCTTCTTGACTTTCTCTTCTACGGGCGCGAGTTCGCGCTCCAGGTGTTGATGCCTTCTCTGCAGTGCCTGAACCGTCTTCAGATCCGGCCCCAGTTCCGCCGTGTCCAACTGCATGATCTTTTCCAACATCCAGTCATGGGCCTCGTCGCAGGTGCGATAAAACAGCTCCACGCTCGTGGCGCCCTCCAGGCTTTTCTCTTTTTGGGCCTTGAGCCAGTTCAGGTGGTCCCACAACTGGTGGATATGCCTCTGCCTCGACTTGACCTTGTCCAACTGACCATGACCTTGGTTAACAAAGTCCTGGACCGAGGCGTCGATCGTTTCCACCCTCTTCCTGGACGCCGACAGATCCGTCAGGAACTTTTCGTACTGTCTCCTCGCCGTTTCCACGTTGTCCTTGGTATCGTCCGTTCGCAGCATCTTTTCTTTGTCCTTTATCCATTTCTCGAAGTCGTCGCACTCGCGGTAAAAACCATAGAGCTTGATGGCGTCTTCCAGAAGCGCGTGCCTCTTAATGGCCAACTCCTGGAGCTCGTCGTAAGCGCGGTTGATTTTGGCGACGCGTTTCTCCACGCTGTCGTTTTCGTTGGTCATTTTGCGGGGTTTTATGGGGCGCACGGTGGACTTGATGGATTTAAGCCGACGCACCGGAATGACCTGTTTGACCATGCGAGTTTTTTTCACGCGTTGGGTCACGCGCACCTTCTCGGGACGTTTCACTTGGACCTGGATGATCTTGGGTTCGGTCTCGCGCACGTAATTCGCGGGCACGAAACCGTCGCTGCCGTCGATTTTGCGCACGCTCCACCAGTCAGGATTGGTTTTGTTGAGGAGGAACATGACTTCACCTTTGACCATGTGCATGCCTTGGCCGCTGAAGGGGTACAAGCTTTTCACTTGGGCGACCGTTCGGTTTTCCAGTACAATTTTTTGCTCGAGGCGCTCGACGACTTCGTCGACCCATTCGTCCTGAGGCACCAGGCGCACTTCTTTAGCTAGAAAATGGTTGTAAATAGTGTTTAAAGGCTATCCATAAACTATGTAAATCCCATGCAAGACAACCAATTGCCGATTGAAAAAGGCGAATCAACGCATCAGCACATGCGGCCAATAAAATAGAAAAAATGTAATATTGTCTAACACCCCCCTCCCTCTCCCAAAGGTGTAACGTCGTCTAAAAACAACACAAATATTTTTCAGTTTGTTTTTTTTTTTTTATTCAATTTATATGTTTCAAATTAAAAGTTGAATCACTCGAAATATTTGTTCAAAAGTTCAAAACTACAACATCATAAATTGTGTTTATAAGTTTGGATTTCTTAGTTGTTTTTTTTTTTATTCAATATCGAATTAATAAATGTTTGAGTTTACAAAAAGGAAATTACTGAACATTTTTTTTTTTTTACTAATTTATAACTAGTTAATTCTACTTTTTAAATTCAGTATGAATCCTTAAAGATTTGGGCTAAAAAGTACAGAATAAATACAAATTTAAACTTTTTTCTATTATTTTTCAATTTTAGATGTATTTTGCAAATTTAGGTTCAGGTTTTCAAAAAAACTATGAATTTCGCATTTTTTCGCATGTATTTCAGATTTTTCCCTATTTTAAATAATTCAGAATCTAATTACTAAGAGATTGGATCCCAACTGATAAAAATTTTGAATCTTGTATATTATTTGAAAAATTTTTTTTCTTTATCTGAAGTCCAAGAATGTAAATAACTTGAATTAATAAATGGTTATTTTCCCATGCATCCACAAAAAAGGCCACTTTTTTTGCATGGAATGCGGGAACAAAATCCACTTTTTGGGGTACTCACGAATAAATCATTCTTCC
>JAPYZL010164636.1:0-13320 GCA_030522825.1 Platygaster orseoliae
GAAAATGATGCGCAGAGGCTAATACTTAGCGTAAAGATAAGGGAAGCCTTTCTTGCCCTGTACTACCCGACAAGAAAGTTCTCCCGAACTTTATCAATACTTCCTTCGGGATTTCGAATTTATACAACTTTTGGAGTCCAAACTCGCACATTTTTCACATAGGTACAAATATTTAACATAATAAAATTCGATTCTTGTGATTTTCAAGTCACAGGAATTGAGATTTATTTCGATAATAATTTTTATATTTGTCATATTAATTCTTCAGTATATTTATATACCGTAAAGTAATATTTTTAAATGGATTTATGAGTTGTTTTCTAGATTTTAATGCTCTAGCAATAGTAGTTATAAGATTTTTAAATATTTTATTTAGACTTTGAATAAAATTACAACTGCATAGTAGAGATGATTCGTAAATTTTTAGAATTATCGTATTTCTTAGTATTTTTATAGATTTATAGTATTTCTCTAGATCGCTTTATGGATTTATTGAATGTATAATTTTTAGATTTATAAAAAGATTTGGATTTAAGTTTAGAAAATATTTATTTTAAGAATTAAGATTAAGAATTAGATTAAGAGTTATTTAAATTATTCTTAATTAGATTCATTTGAATTAAGTTAAATTAGATTAATTTAAATTAGATTAAAATTAATTGAGAGTAAGAATTAGATTTAGATTTATAAAAATTTTACGAAAGATTCATAGAATTTATCTAGGAATTATAGTTATGAGAATTTTCAATATATTTTTAGACTTTGAATAAAATCACAACTACATAGTAGAGGAAATTCATAAATTTTTAGAATTTTCGTATTTCTTAGTGTTTTTGTAGATTTATAGTATTTTTATAGTTCGCTTTATGGATTTATTGAATTTGATACTATAGTATTGGAAACGTCAACGATTATAATACTATATTAATCAATTTTTCAGAAAATAGTACCTTTTTTATATAGATTTTCATTATTATTATTTTTTTTTTTTTGGTGTTTGTACAATTCAAAAAACTACCTAGTATTTATATATGGTTTTCTGTATAAATTTATAGAACTATATACTCTAGAATTGAAAGTTTCATAAATTCAAGAGCTTGAAATCAACACAGTTTTTCAATATCAATAGATTTATAATATTTATCGCATTTTCGGTTAAGTATTTATGAAATATTGAAGAATTTCGCAGTATTTTTATAAATTTCTCAAACTTTTCCAGATCATTAAATAGATTTCTAGGATTCGGTGTTCTAGAATTCAAGTTCCGATAGATTTTTAGTATTTTATAGGTTTTTTTTGTGTTGAAGTATTTTTATAAATAAGTAAAATTTCTAATTTCTAAAGATTTCTATTTGTTTTTTTAGAGTTTTATGCTTTAGAATTCAAAGTTTCGTGAATCTTAAGTATTCGTTCACATTTTTCAGAAAATATTTTTTTTTCATAGAATTCCATTACTTTTATATAATACCTATCATTATTTTTTCAGTATTTGTATGATTCGAACAATTTTCTAAAATTTTTTTGAATTTTTCTGTAGATTTTCAGAATTCGATGATCCAGGGTTCAAGGTTTTTGAAATTTTGAAATTTTATTTAGCAACTCTTCTCTTTCTATTTATTAATCACTTATTGTTAGTAGAAACAATTGTTCAAATTTATTTTTTCTAGGTTATTCTAGCTAAATGTTTATAGTTATGATTTTGTTCAAGAATAATTTTTTCTGAAAGTAGGATTTTTTTTATTCTTGAGTTATAAAAATTAAGAATTCTGAATATTATTCAATCTTGAGAACTTACATGAAACCATTTATTATGCTCTTTAGATTTCAGTAAGGCCTTTTTTTAATAATTTCTATTTATTTTGTTAAAAGTTTTTTTTTAATGATTTATGTTTTCCAATTTGTATATATATTGTTCATTATCATAACTTTTTTTATTTTGACAAGAAACAATAATTAATTTTAGTTGAATTTCGGGAGGGATTTGAACCCCCAAAACTACCTACTTATAAATAATGATAGTATAAATTTTTGCTATATCAAAGCACAATCGTTATACAATAGAATTGTATGCATAATGATTGTGCTCTGGCAACAAAAAAAAATTTATTGAGGCAAGTTGTGTTGAAATAGCAGTTTTTTTGGTGCTACAACAAATCCTCCAGAGAAATTGTCTTAATCTCGAAAATTCAAATAACCTTTAGCCTGCCATTCGCCTTTTCACTCGACATTTAAAAATCCCCTTTTAGCTAGTCGCTTCAAGCAGCCCGCGACTTGGTATTCCTTAATTGTATTAAGGGTACACGGTAGAAGGTAGAAAATAACATTCGAGGGAAAATCCGGCAGCCCTTTCGTTATAATTGGGCGCGCTCAAACGACCTTTCCACTCGGCGAACCTTGTTTGAATGCGAAGTAGTGCGTTTCCGAGCAGTTTCCACCTGGAATTCCAACCTAAAAACGATCTTTGCAGCGTCGGAATATACTCGAATTTAGTTTGAAGTCATCCGCAATTACTACTTATCACGAAATTTGACAAACTTTACCAGTGTCGGTAACATTCACTGATGAGAAACTGTCTTGAAATCTTGCTGAACCCGGCTTCGCCTCGGTCTACAAACTTCACACTCGTACAAAAGTCAAGTTTTTTCAAGATATACATTTAAAAACTTATTTTTTACGTAAAAATGTATTTTTTTAAATTATTTTTTATTTGATATTTATTTAAAAAATTTTTAATCTCAGTGACTTCCAAATACCGACGCGCCGTTTGTGCACGAGTAGCAATCTGTTACCTCATAAAACACCATGTTTTTGATTCATAAACAAATTACGAGAAATTCAGTGAGAAATGTTCAACATTTTTGGTAAGTTCTTCGATTTTCCAAATGGTCATGACCGGTCACTTAAGTTATAGTATCGATGGTTTTAAAACCGTAAATAAATTCACTTTTACAAATATTTGTGAGCTTCTGAATAAAATTTCCGCACTTTGTAGTCAGTCTTTTTGTTTTTCAAAATGCTGCTTTCTGATTCGCAAAACGTAACTTATGAAACCAATAATTTGTGAATTCAAAAAAAAAATTGATGGTGTTTTTCTCAAGGAGCCATCATTTTGATTTTTTATATTATTTTTTTTCCAATTTCAGTATTAAATTCTTAATCAGCCACCTTAAAAACCATAGAAATCCTTCTCTCGCAACCAGAGTGTCAAAGAATAAAAACTCTAAAATTCCGAAGGAAATATTCAATTTCCCAAAAAACCCCTGCTGAAAATTTTTTTCTCCCTAAGCCCCTATTTCATAACGATACGAATTCAGAGTGAATTCAAGGGAAACAATCAAAACGATGTGAACCCAAGTCCCCGCGTGATGTAATGTTTAGTCCTCCACTTGCTGACGATCAGAATAATCACAAGTACAGATGTAGGGTTCGGTCCATAAACGTCTTTCAGTATAATGATGCAGCTCTGCGTGCTTGTTCGTGCGTGTCCCAAGCTCGTCTTATACGGTTACATGTGAATAACCAGAGAAAATATTCTATAAATCATGTTCGGTTTTTCCCGCATTTTTTCCTTTTGGTGTCGTTGGCTTTTATGGACGAGTTACTTTAATTTACTGAAACTTGGTGAGTCAAATCTTCTTTCTGGATATTTTTTCATAATTGTATCATGAAATTCAAGGTGTATTCTGGTAATTACGCGATGACAGTAATTAAGTCGTTGAAATGGTTGATAGATCGAGACCAAATTCGCTATTCCTCGAATAATCTCCCAAAGGATATCCGATCGTTCAAACGAGATATAAAGTTGTCCGTAGTCGAAAGCGAAACTGGAGCAAAGCAGGAGCAGTCTGCTTGTGACAAAAGTGTCACAGACAGTTAATTAGAGGCTGATAATGGCGGCCGGAACGTTACGTATCGCGAGCAACTTGAACTTGGCGGTTCGATGTAATTTTCTTGTTGGAAGCTCTCGAGCCATCTCCAATACCGCGTCAAAGTGTACTTACCCGAGCGCAAATCGCGATACTTGAGCACGTAGAAAATACAATATTACCCAAATTTGGCGCTGGAGCTGGACTGAGAGAAAAATGTAATACTTGTTACTGAAAACAGTAGTAATTTGAATTAAGTAGATTTGAATTAATAGAAAACTACTAATTATTAGTATGATTTCACTAATTTGAAAAATAGAAAAGTGAGCCACTAAAGATTAGTGGAAAATCACTAATTGAAATAGTGATTTCAGCTTACTAATTGAATTAGTAAGTTATGACTAAATAAATGAGTGACTACTAATACAAATATTAATACTTAGACTAGTCTTATTAGTGCATCATCACTAAATGATTAGTGAAATTCATCTAATGAAAAAGTCAATATTCACTAATTTTGTAGGTTGATTATTAGATTTTTACTATTGAGAAAAGTGTTGATTAATTGAATTAGTTAATTTTCATAACTTACATTAGTGAATAGTTACTGTTGAGAATAGTGGGTATTTATCACATACATTGAATTTTACTTATTTGATCGTCGACCATCAAATTACTTTTTGAAATATTGAAAATCTATTGATTCGTTAGTCATTGAAAAAATTCCACCAATTGAATAGCAAAATTTGAAACTACTAATATGGTTAGTGAAAATGTCAATAATCACATTAGTAATAAATTCACTAATTGTTTAGTCGTTTCAAAAATTTCACTAATTGAAAGGTAAACTTATAAATCACTAATTTCATGTAGTAGAATTTGACTATTTCTTTAGCTAACTTGTGGAATTCCACTAATTCGATGGTGAATCACTCACCTACTAATTGAATTAGTAAAAATTTTACTGTTCAAACTAAGAGAGTAGTAAATTTTACTGTATACAGTATTGTATTGTTTAAAATATTTATAGTAATATTTATAAAAAAATTTAGAAATTATGATCATGTAAGGTGATTCCCTATATCTTGTACTATATCGAGAAATATTATTTACTAAAGTAAAAAATACCATATGTTAAATATTTTTTACTATACTTCTATTTATATTTGCGATATTTGAGGTTTTACTGTACTGCATGGTAAACTATAAAACTTAGAATTATATACCATTGACTTCTAAAAACATATAAAAATTTATAGAAATACAAGAAATCTATAAAAATACTATAAAATGCTACAAAACTCTACAAACACTTTAAAAATCCAAAAACATAAAAAATTTATAAAATATTCAAAATTTATATTCATCGAACTTTCAAAATACTGGAAATCTACACCGAAAAACCAATTTGGTTAGCTCAAACAAACGTTTCGTCGCTATTTGACCTACCAAATATTTGGTTCACCCAAATAAAATTTTAGTTCAGATAAATAAAATTTTTTTGATTGTAAAATATTATAAGTTCGAACAAACAAATTCAAGTTAGCAAAAATATTAATTTTTTTTTTACTATTACAACATTTGTTTGTTATAAAGTTAATTAATAAAGTTTGTTTGCAATAAAAATTTATTTAAGTCAGCCAAAGATCAGGTTAGTCAAATAACGACCAAACGTTTGTTTCAGTCAACCAAATCTGTTTTTCAATATATTGAAATTAAAATTCTAGTGCATCGAGTTTTTTAAATCTATAAATATACTAGAAACTCAAAATCATTTCCGATTTTAATATTTTAGCATCGACTTGAAAAGTTGCATCAATTTTTTTTATTGCTAATATCATTTATTTATCAAAAAATGCCAGACACGTGTTTTTTCTTTTTGTCATATCTCAAAAATTGACGGAAACACATCATCTCAAAAAATCAAAAAAAGTGACGTCATTTACATGCTTAAAATATCTATGTATTAAAAATTAAAAATTCAGATATCCTTTAAAATTATCGTTTTTCAAAGAAACAAAAAAATACGTACCGATTTTTTTTTCATGCAACTTCCCAATTCCAGAAATCTGTGAAGTGAATCATAGAAATGTAAAAAATCTAAAAAAATAGCAAAAAGAAAAACTGCAAAAATTTATAAATGACTTAAAATATAAAAATTTCAGAAATTTCTGAAACATTGAAGTGCAATATTTTCTTGTAATGATCACCAGATTTGTGTTTTTATTCCAGTATTTTTTTGTGTAAAAATACCAAAAATTTGAAGTACAACATTTTAAAATCATTGAAGTACAGTATTTTTTTTGTAATGATCACCAGATTTGTGCTTTTATTCCAAGACTTTTTATGAGACGGATTAACTGGAAGTGGAAGAGATAACTCAGTCTGTTTTTTTCTTGCGGAATTGAGTGAATTACTGAATAAAGACGAATGGCTCCAACATAAATCACGCATCGTTCATTTAAGCCGATTAAAAAGTGATTCCTCCTTTCTTGCATCGCCGGAAAAACATAATACTCACTTTGCTGGCGGAAGTTTCTCGTTACTCTTAATACAAACAGTCGACGAAACTTGGAGCATTAGGGTCTGCACGTCATTTTCGAACGTGGCGAAAGCGATTGTTTTCGATCGAGGAATTTGAAGTTTAGAGCTTTCAGCGTTATTTATAACGTTTTATGATCATAAATTTGATGTAAATGAAGATGTCAGAAGATGAGAAAAATAAGATCTTCAAGGAGATTCCGGTGTACACTTTGACCAAATGGGTTTTGGCGAAAATGCGGCATGTAAAACGATACATTGTGCACGAAATACCAGTGGTTTTCGCTGCGTTGTACCATGCTTGCTCTTTGCACACAATTTTACGTAATCGAATGAACGTTTAATACCTTCATAATTGCTTGGAAAATATTAGCGATCCATCGATTTTCGTCGTGAAAGGAAAAATAACGCGTTATCCGCGCTGCGAATGAGTTTGATGTCGATGAGCAAATATTTCGTCGTATCAAATTAATTAGAACGTTTAGAGAGAGAATGAGGGAAAATAAAAAACAAAAAGTTGTGTATTCGATGTTATTATATGCAATTGAATGTGAGAGTTCTGAAGAAATCGTTTTGTTAGGAAAATGGGCAGAAAAAATGTTCGGGAGGGTTTTCTGGAATAGTGTGTCTTGATATTATTTTTTTTTAAATATTGATTTTTCAAAAGATCAGATTTTTTTATCAAACTCTAATACTTTAAGTATTTCTTTCAACTTTGTTTATGATTCGAAATATTTTTTAGTAGTTTTATTAGTTTTTGTCTAAATTTCTAAAATTCAGAGCTCCAGAATCAAAAGTTTCTTAGATTTTCAACATTTTCGTACATTTTAGTTGTTTTTTTTTTTAATCTTTGATTCAAAACGAATTATCAAATTTTTTTTTACGTTATAGTCAAAAATTTATAATTATAATTCTTTTGAAGCCAGGGTTGTTGTTATTTTTGAGTTAATAAAATTTATAAAATTAGAGAGCTGACAGAAAACCATTCGTCACATCTTCTACATTTCAGTATTAAAATTTTCGATCATTTTCACCTATTTTCACTATTTTTTAATTCCAATTTTCATGGATTAGGTAATCTCAAACATCATTATTTTTGATTGAAAATTACATCTACGTAGATTTTGAATATCTTAGATTTTTTTATATTTTCCTACTTTTTCAAGTGTTCATAAAATTTTGTAGCATTTAAATAGATTTCTAGTATTTCTATAGATTTTCATATACGTTTTTTTAGAATTCGATGGTCTTGAATATCAAGTTTTACAGGTCACATATATTTACTCAGATTTTTCAGAAAACAATTTCTTGTAGAATTCTAATACTTTCTGTATTTCTTTGTAATTTGTTCATGATCCAAAATATTTTTTGGTATTTCTACAAATTTTTATTTCAATTTCTGAAATTCGATGTTCCAGAGTTCGAAGTTTCTTAGATTTCTAACATTTTTTAAATTTCAATTATTTTTTTGTAATAATAACTAGATCGAAACGATTCCTCAAATTTATTTTTCCTACGTTATCATAGTTAAGCAATCATAATTATAATTCTTCTGAAACGAGAGTTTCCGTTATTTTTGAGTTAGTGTAATTTAGAATTCTGAATGTTACTTAAACTTAAGAACTAACATAAAACCATTTGAATTACGTTCTTTAGATTTCAGTAGATACGTTTTCGAACATTTTAATTTCTTTTCATCATTTTTTATTCTCATTTTCATTCATCAAGTAATTGTCAAACATTATTATACTTGATTAAAAATCACATATATATAGATTTTGAATATCTTAGATGTTTTTATATTTTTCTACTTTTTAAAGTGTTTATAAAATTTTGCAGCATTTTATAGTATTTTTATAGATTTATAGTATTTTTACATACCTATTTTTATATATATATTTTTTTAATATTCGATGGTCTTGAATTCCAAGTTTCATAAGTCGTACGTATTTACTCGGATTTTTCAGAAAACAGTTTCCAATAGAATTCTAATACTTTTAGTATTTTTTCATAATTTTTTGATGATCTTAAATATTTTTTAGTATGTCTATAAATTTTAATCTGTATTTTTGAAATTCGATGCTCCAGAGTTCAAAGTATCTTGGATTTTCAACATTTTCGTAAATTCAATTTTTTTTTTGCATTAATCACTGGTCTAAAACTATTTCTCAAATTGATTTTTACTACGTTTTCTCAGCTAAACAATTATAATTATAATTCTTTGAATATCAGGATTGCTATTATTCTGAGCTAGTAAAATTAAGAATCCTGAATTTCGTTGAAATTTGAAAATTTACAGAAAATTATTTGTGACGTCCTTTAGATTTCAGTGAGTTCATTTTCGAACATTTTCACCTATTTTCATTATTTTTTATTCTCTTTTTCATTCATTAAGTAATTTCAAAACATCATTATTTTTGATTGAAAATAACATTTACGTAGATTTTGAATGTCTTACATTTTTTTATATTTTCCTACTTTTGAAAGTGTCTATAAAATTTGGTAGCATTTTATAGTATTTTTAAAGATTTTTAGTATTTCTATAGATTTTTATATATGTACGTTTTTTTTTTGGGAATTTCTTTTTTAATTGTGTCTCAAATTTATTTTTCCTACGTTATCACAGTTAAACAATCATAATTATAATTCTTCTGAAACGAGAATTTCTGTTATTTTTGAGTTAGTGTAATTTAGTATTCTGAATATTACTTTAATTTAAGAACTAGCATAAAACCATTTAAATTACGTTCTTTAGATTTCAGTAAGTACATTTTTGAATATTTTCGAACATTTTCACCTATCTTCATTATTTTTTATACTCATTTTCATTCATGAAGTAATTTTCAAACATCATTATTTTTGATTGAAAATTACATTCTTAGCAGATTTTGAATATCTTAGATTTTTTATATTTTTCTACTTTTTTTAGTGTTTATAAAATTTTTTTATCGTTTTATATATTTTTTTTTTTTATAGATTTCGAGTACTTTTACATATTTTTATATATTTTTTTTTTAATATTCGATGGTCTTGAATTCCAAGTTTTATAGATCGTACGTATTTACTCAGATTTTTTAGAAAACAGTTTTTTAGAGAATTTTAATACTTTTAGTATTTCTTCATAATTTTTTGATGATCCGAAATTTTTTTTGATATTTCTATAAATTTTAATCTGTATTTTTGAAATTCGATGCTCCAGAATTCAAAGTTTCTTAGATTCACAACATTTTTGTAAATTCTTTTTTTTTCTTTTATGAATCAGTATCTCAAACTGATTTTCTACACTTTATCCCCGCTAAACTTTTATAATTATAATTCTTCTGGAACGAGGATTAGATAATTTAGATAATTTAGATTTAATTTAATTTAGTTTAATTTAAGTTAAGGTAATTTAGTTTAATTTAATTTAGATAATTTAGAATTCAAAATATTATTGAAACTTGAGAATTAACAGAAAACCATTTGAGTTACTTTCTTTAAATTTCAGTAGGTACATTTTCGAACATTTTCACCTATTTTCATTATTTTTAATTTTTATTTTTACCTAGTACTTAATTCCAGAATCATTATTATAAAAAAAGGAATTTTTTTTATTGTTTGTATTTCCATCAATTTTTATACTTAATAATCCAATTTCTCCATTTTTACATGAAATACAAATTAATCTTACCCTAATTTCAAGAGTATCCCAATGTTCATAAAATGTTATTGAAATTCGAAAAAATTTTCTCCTACATTTCGTCCTCACTTTTCTCTTCAAAACTGTCAACTTCCACGTTCCTCTATTTCTGTCCTATCTATTTGTTCCTCATTCGAATCGTATTGAATTCGTCTGCCCAACCTTTGAATACCCAGCAAAACTCATTTACCGGTAGATGAAAAATATGGCCAGGATACGCTGAGTACCAGAAATATTCGATATCGAAAAAAAAGTGAAAAAGATCATATGCTCGAACAAGCCTGGATCTAACAAAGTCGTTGAGAATCTGCTGAAACGATAAAATCGCCCGAACGTAATCCCCTAATGCTGCAAAAACAAGAGCAACTGAATTCCGGGCATCCATATCGTTTCATGCATCATCCGGAAATCCTCCGCTTTCTCGACGTTCATTTACGTTATTACTTCGCGAAGTAATTATTCACTTCGAAATTAAGTACCCTAATTGACGTTGAATAATTTCCGTAAGCGATTCGAAACTGCATGATGAAATTTCATACCGAAATCATCAATTTTTTTTGCGTTTGAAAAATTGGATTGCTGGAATTTCTCTGTACAGTTCAATCTAGTTGGCGATTGCAATTACTGGAAATTTCCCAGGCTTTGGATTGAATGGTTTTTTATGAAAAGATGACTTGTGTTTTGGGTATTTTGGTTTTGGATGGTTTGAGCTTTTGATGCAAAAGATTATTTTGTTTATTTTGAGGATATAGGTGTTATGTGTATTAGTGAAAAGAGAAGGCACTGTTTTTGGATATTTTTGGAAGTAAGAGTAAGTGGAAAATGTGTTTGACTGAAATACAAAAAATATGAAGAATTTAGAAAAAAAAGTTCAAAGTTGGAATTTTTAAATTTCTAATGTTTTTATTGTATATTTATCATTTAAAATTCGTTAAATTCCAGTTTACAAGTTCCAATAAAAAATACGATTTTGAAGTATTTTGATTATTTACAGTTTAATGTTTTGTTGTCTCTAAACTTAAATTCTTCTTATTTCACAAAAAATCTCCAACCATTAAAAATTACGTTAGAAATTATTTATTTTTAAAAATTTTATCAAATTTTTAGGTTCGGAATAAAGAATCTTTAAAAATCCAGTGTGTACATTTTTTATTATTTCGACTTATTATCTTTAAATATTCATAAATAAAGTTTTACCCTATTTTGAGAGAATAAATAGATTCTAAATTTTAAAACAACAATTTCCTGTAAAAAAAATCACTGCACAAATCTTTTCTCTAAAACTTGAATCTTATTTGAAAATGTAAAAAAGCAAGGCACGTCTTAAATTAAAAAGATCTATCATTATTTTAAAAAATCAATCTTGATTCAAGATATATCCTCGTGAATTAAGACTTGCTTGCGTCAAAAAAATTTGAACACGGACTAAATTTGGGATAATGTTTGAATTCATATTCTTAATAACATAATCTTATTAACATAATTAATTTTATCACATCTTAAAATAAGATTGACTTTTAACAGACATTTTTTTATTTACAATTATAACGAAATAGCATGTTATCCTGAAAATAACGTGTTGTATAAAAATATTGAAACTTTTTAAGTTAAACTTTGAAAATTTAGAAAGAAAATTTTAAAGTAGGAATATTTTATTTAAAGCATTTCTTAATTTTATATTTTTCATTTAAAATTCGTAAAACTTCAATTTACAAGTTACCATATTTAGTGAATCAGAGATAATCAAAGATTAGCATGAAAAATACGATTTTCAAGTATTTTGATTATAAAATTCTCTGTTGTCTCTAAACTCATATTTTTCGTATTTCATGAAAAATCTCCAACCATCTAAAATTGCGATTCAAAAATTGTTTATTCTTAAAAAAAATGTTAGGTTAAAAATAAAGAATCTTCAAGAATCCACTGTACATTTTTTAATATTTTGGTTCATTTTATTCAAATATTCGTAAATAAAGTTTAACCCGAATTTCTAAAGAATTAATAGATGCACATTCAAAAGTTGCATATTATTTTTCGCACAATATAATCCTCCAAAAATGATATCTTATTCGAAGATGCAACAAAATCAAGACACGTTTAAAATGAAGAAGATTTATCATAATATAAGAAAATCAATCTTGATTCAAGACATATCATTTAAATTTTATACTTGCTTATTTAAAAACAAATCCAAAAATGAACTGAATTTGAAACATTGTTTGAATTTTAAGTCGTGCCTTAATCTTGTCGCATCTTAAAATAAGATTGAATGTTTACAGATTTTTTTACAATTATAACCAGTGCCTTGAAACTCCCATAAGAGCCAACGTTACCCGCTTTTTGTGCTCCCTCTCGCTCATCCCAAGCCATCTTTCTTTTTTACTCTTGCACGAAATGATACCGCCAGCGCCTCTACATTTGACCCGTTGCGTCTTGTAAACCCGTGGAAGTTTCAAGGCACTGATTATAACGGAAGAAAATATATTCTGAAAACAAAGTGCTGTATTAGGTTATTGAACTTTTTTTAGACATACTTCAAGACTTTAGAAAGAAAATTTTAAAGTAGAAATTTTCTATTTTCCTATTCTCGTCATTGTGTATTTTTAATTTTCAATTCGTACAGTTTGAATTTTTAAGTTCCCATATTTAGTGAATCAGAGATAATCAAAGATTAGCATAAAAAATAGTACAATAAAAAGACACGATTTTGTTGTATTTTGATTATTTACAATAAAATATTCTTTTGTCTGTAAACTCGAATTCTTCTATTTCGCAAAAAATCTCCAATCATCAAAAATTGCCATACTAAAATTGTTTATTTTTCCATAGCACATCAAATTCGTAGATTCGAAATAAAGAATCTTTAAGAATCCAGTGTGTAAATTTTTGAATATTTTGACTGATTTTCACCAAATAACTATAAATAAAATTTTACTCGAATTTTTAAAGAATAAATAGATGCACAATCAAAAGTTGAATATTATTTTCCGCACAATTTAATCCTCTAAAAATTAAATCTTATTCGAAGATGCAAGAAAATCAAGACACGTCTTAAATTAAGAAGATTTATCATAATTTAAAAAAATCAATCTTTATTCAAGACATATCCTCTTGATTTAAGACTTGCTTGTTTAACCCTAGAACGGTACACTGGGGTAAAAATGTACCCCAAGCCATCTTTAGAGCCGTGTAAAAACGAGAATTCGGAATTTTCCGACTTGGGACCATAACCAT
>JAPYZL010164652.1:0-16714 GCA_030522825.1 Platygaster orseoliae
ATTACGAATTATTCGTAAAAACCTTAACAACAATAACAACACTCGAAAACGTATTTTTTGTTTTTTGACAAATGTAAACAAAAATGTAAACATACTACTCCATATGCAAGCGCAATACGTGCATACGCTCTTTCTATGGTAAAACTTGGAATGACCCCCAGTGCCACCTAGAACAAAGTCTTCACTTTCAGACCCTGTTTCGAGGCCTTCGTGTCACAGGGCTGCCGGCGCCATTTCGTTTGCGCTACCATATCGATACAAAGAAATATCGATAATCCCATGTAATAGGTACATCGACCTAATAGTACATGGACTGGCCATTCACGAAATGTGATGGCCAAACACTGGAGATTGGACTCAGTTTTCATTTTAATGTTATGCTATTACTATATATACTGTATAACACTATACTATATATACAATACCATGCTATATATGTATACTACGTATATATATATATAAGTATACTATCAATGCGATGAAGACCGACTCCAACTTCCAATGTTTGGCCAACCACTTTTGCTGGGATAGATAGGAGAATGGCCAGTCCATGTACTATAGGGTCTATGAATAGGTATCATACTCTCACTCTATCACAGAATATCCGACAGGGATTTTAATAAATTTTTATGTTGGATATTACTTTATAAAAATTTTAACTATCGATTTTTTAAAATCATTTAAATAGATTAATGATATTCATATAATTTCACATTTAACAATGTTTCCTATTTTACACAAAAAGTAAATATAATATTATGCGAATAATGCACATATAAAAATAAATTAAAACAAGGAACCTCAATTAAATAAATGAAAAGTATTAAATATTTTTCGAAAAAAAGTGGTCCCTCCGGATTTTTAGAAATCTTCCAAAAATACTCCACAAATTTCGAAAAAACTCTCAAAAACTCTGAAAAAATTAATTTAAAATAAATTATAGATAATAAAATGAAGAAATTGCGAAAACATCTTTGAATATTCAATATACTCGAAACGTAAAAAATTTTTTGTCGATATTCAGAAGCAAAGAATAATTTTCAGAGGAAGTTAAGTTGCCTTTTGATGAGAAATTAATTCAAATAACGCCCAATTTCTCCGCCATCAGCCGCCATCTAGAAATTGCGATTTGTTTACTCAGTACGAAAATAACTGAAAATATAACCTACAAAAGTTTGCAAATACGAGTGTTCATTATTTATTTATTAAAAGTAAAAGTTTCTCGTGCTTTTTTACTTCGGAATCTTAAATAAAACGCAATCCCATTTGATATGAGGAAATCGACTGCAAAATAATTAATATGCGATAAAATGTACGATTGCGATCTCAACAACTATGTCGACAATACTTTTTTAGGTGAGTTCTATTTTAAATCATGGTCACATATTTTCATGTTATATTTTTTTTCAATTTCGTATGCGTTTTTAAGTATTAAACTGGTCATAGAATTGTAATTTGCATAGATTTAAAAATAAAAGACTATTGGTTTTTGTCACTTATATTCTAATATTTTTTTATTTATTAAATGGTCAGCGATATTTGTTTTTTTTTTACTTACAATTATTCAAAATGTTTATCATGAAATTAAATTTAGATTTATAGCAAAATTGTATCCAATGGAATTTTTAAAAGTTCCAAGTTGATTATCAGATTTTCAAGTTTTTCATAAAAAAACTACAGCAATGTTAAAAAGGATTGAAAAGAAAAAACTTTTTAATCTTAATAGAAAAATTCAATTATGAATTTTCCAATTGTTCAACTTCAAAATTAATTGATTCTTATGAAAATACAAATTGATATTTTTTTTCACTTTTATTGTAAGCTTTTTTTATTATTTATTTAATGTTCAGCGATACTTGTTTTTTTACCTACAATTATTCAAAATGTTTATTATCAAATCAAATTTTAATTCAAACTTCTTATTATTGAAATTGTATCCAATGGAAGTTTCAAATTTTTAAAAGTTCCTAGTTTGATTTTTAGATTTTTAAGTTTTCCATAAAAAAACTACAGCAATGTTAAAAAAAATTAAAAGGAAATTTTTTTAATCTTTATAGAAAAATGCAATTATAATCATGATATCATAATTTTGTTCTTTGAAATTTTCCAATTGTTGGATTTGAAAATCAATGGAATCTTATATTATAATATACTAGGGGGGCTAAAGCCCCCTGCAAGCTTCGCACGCTAACCCCTATTTTTTTTTTTTTACAAAAAAGACATGGCTTAATTTATTTTAAACTCAGCGTCTTTGTGCACTTTTTTGATCGTATTTCCTCGTTCTTTCAAATTTTGTATGTAGGAATCGAAACTAAATAATTTATTTAATTCAGTTATCTAGTACATTTTTCCAAACGATATTGTTTATCATTTCTTCGTTATCAGAACGATTTTCAATGAATAATTTATCAGGATTTCAATATCGCGATAATGCTACATACAACTGACCGTGAGAGAATAATGTTTTTCTAATATATATTCCTACTTCATTAAAACTTTGACCTTGCGATTTACAATAATATATATATCATTGAAAATTCCATCATCAAAAATGATTGTAGAGATTTTATGTATTATGAGACTACCAAAGTTTTGGGTAGTACAACCAAAACTTTGTGTATGACAATCAAATAGTATGTTATTGCAACCTAAGTATCAGTCATAAACATTGAACATTAGTTGCTATAACACAAGTTTTGGTTATCATAACCAAAGTTTTGGTTGTAGTACCCAAAACTGCGGTAGGTCCATATTTTATTAAATCAATGGTGGCTGTAACCAAACCACTTTTCTTTGTGCAATAAAACAAAGTTTTCTCAATTCCTTGACTTTAGATTTTCGATTACTGTATAATTTTTATAATCACTATAATTAATTTTTTGAATGCATCTAGACAGTGCCTCTTTTTGATTACTAGGAGTGTGTTACGATGGAAATATACATATACACTTGGCTATGCACAAACCAACGAACTCTCACATCATCATGAAAAAGTACAATATAGATTTTATGGGAGATGAAGATTACGCTCTCATTAGAGAAGAAATCAGGCGAACTCGACAGTTAAAACACCCGAACGTACTGCCTTATTTGTATTCTTTTATCTCGGGCCACAGCGTTTACGTCTTGTCGCCACTGATGCATTATGGTTCCTGTAGCAGATTAATCGAAGAATATTTTACTCACGGACTGCCTGAACTCGCAATAGCTTTCATAATTAGAGATGTTCTACGTGGTCTTGATTATATACACAAACGTGGGATCATTCATAGGTCAACAAATTATTCATCTAATACACAAACGTTTTAAATTTACTCTACTTATAATACGCAATTCAAGATTTAGAGAAAAATCAAATTTTAGTTGTGATTTCATGATGCATGAAAAAATAAAAAAAATTTACAATGAAATATGTTTTTACTATAGGGCGATTAAAGCAAATCACATTTTGATATCAGCCCTAGGCCAAGTTTGCATTTCTGGGTTACGTTATGCTTTTGAAGTCGTAAAAAACGGAAAATGGCAAAAAAACGTTTTCTCATTTCCAAAATCTACGATATACAACTTAACTTGGCTCAGTCCTGAAGTTTTACTACAAGTAAGTGATTGTATAGTCTTAGTCTTTGAAATTCACAATTTTTTCCAAAGATATTTTTATTTATTATTCTATTATATTCTGTTACATTTTTATCTTGAAGCAATTTGTCATTCATGTTAAAAACAATTGTCAAATCTGAATAGAATTTATAACTTCACATTCCAAGCATATTCACTTTTTTTCACTTAATAAAACTATAATCTGGAAAGAAAGACGTGAGAGGAACCAAAAAAAACGTCTCAGAATTTTTTGTTGAAATTAAGTCGAGTCCCGAATTTCATAGGAAATAAATGTAAAGGAAACAAATGCATTGAAAAAAAATTTTCATCCAGAGTTGAAGGAGTGGCAACTCCATCTTTTCTGTCTCTTACTAGTTTGTCTTTTGCTCTCAACTGCTCAATTATCATTGATCGTAAATAATTGTCAATCTAAAATTCAAGCTCTAAGCAGTTCAGTTCACATTACTTTTCTCTAAATTAAAATATGATGTAGAAAAAAATATGTAACAGGAACCCAAAAAACGTCCTAGAAGTTTTTTCGAAATTTAGTCGATGCGCCGAATTTCGTGGAAAATAGATGTAAAGGAAACAAATGCCAAATTTCTTCATTTTAGAATATTCATGGTTATAATCAAAAATCAGATATCTACAGCGTGGGCGTAGCGATTTGTGAAATCGCAAACGGAGTCGAACCTTATCGCGAAATGCCTGTTACGTTAATGCTCACCGAAAAAGTTCATGACTCCCCACCCCACCTCATCGATAGGACCAATATTCCCTTGGATTCATACGAAATCGATGAAAGTAAGGCCAAAATCTAAAACTACGTAATAATTTTTGATTAATGGTTACTATATTTACTTTCTAGCAAAGACTGATGAAGATAACGAAAAAAGTCGGAAGAGGTTTGAAGCTCTGTCTGGTCGCCAATTTTCCGATGAGTTTCATAATTTCACGGAAACTTGCCTTTTGCGAGATCCAATCGACAGGCCAAGTTTGTGGCAATTGCAAAAGCATGAGTTTTTCAAGCAGTGTCGCAAAAGTGATAAGACTCTGTTGGATGTTTTAAAGTCTGTACCAATAATGCAGGATAATGTCGCCAATTCTCACGGTGCACATTAATTTAAACGTTTTTGATTTTTCCATTGTTTTATAGATTTTATAAAACTAATTCATGTTCTAGATGGTTTTGAATGTGATTTGGCAACTTCAATAGAATCAATGGCTCACCTCAATACAAATTCCTGCCTTTGGGATTTTGGAGAAGAATGATGATTATGTGTTCCGTTGATTAAAAAAGTATTGTTTTTATATAGATTGAGAGTATACGGTTTTCTCTTCTCAAAAATATATGAAAATTGATGTAATTGAGAGATTAATAAATGATGTTATACTTCGGTACATGTGTAGTTACTTTTTATTATCAAGATAAATATTACGCTCTGTTCTTTTTCATAATTTCAAGAATCGATCACTCAGAGCAAATAAAAGCCAAACCTCTACTTTAACTCATAGTTTATTTCTTTACATAGCTTTCAGCTTCACACGAAGTCTAGTGTCTCAAGTGTCTAAAAAATTTTTTTACAATTAAATTCCATCAATATATACCTCCAGTCCATATCCAAAATAATTACATTCTTACATTTCAAAAAACTCTCCTTTTCAAATCCCGAAACCATCAAATCATCTCAATAAACTGTTTTTCCGCCAGTCCCATCGTTATCTATCAAAAATGGTAACAATCAGAATATAGAATTCCTCAAACCAAGAAATAGCCAAATCATCAGAAATAACAAACATGTTTTGCGCAAAAAAAACGCACATATCAACTACTGGAACACCCACTAATATTCGACCAAATCCAATCATATATATGTTAAAAACCTCACTCGTCATTGTAACTCAAAATCACCTTAAACAACGAGCCTTTTATCGAAATCAAAAAAGGAAACCAAAGGTCGTTGTCAAGTCACTCATGGCCGAAACATTACTGATTTCAAAATCCAATGCAATAAGAAACACAAAAATAAGCATCACATGAATGTGTAAGAATCCACGGACACATATAAATATACAAAGAAACCTCAAACATATACTACATTCTCAATTCATTTCAATCCCGATAAATCGATTACTCAAAATCAACTATATTGAGAATCTAGTCCTAATTAGAATTCAAATTCTCAGTATCCGTCTGTCTGTTTATCGTATTTCCATCTTTTTTTATGAAAACCATCTCCGCTACTTGTCTTTTATAATAATTGCTCTCTCTCATTACCACTACTAATTCTATGATGTGTGATCACATGAGTTGATGCAGCATGCGAAATATTATTCATATGTTCCTTTATTCGCGTCCTCAATTTCCTCTTCGTCTCTCCCACATATACCGCATCACAATCATCACATTCTAATTTATATATAACACCTCGATTGTCTTCCAATGGTAATTTATCTTTATGTTTCTTAATAATTGATCCATTAATTCTATTCTGTACTTTAAATATAGTCTGCAATCCAAGTTTACTATTAATTCTACGTATTTGATGTGATAATTCCTCAATATATGGTAAACTAATAAATTCAACCGAGTAATTATTTTTCCTCAAAATCCCCTTAATAACCGCAATATTAGACTTCCAAAATCTCCTATCAGATAATTTTATGTCCTTATCAACCAATCCATAAACCAGAGCAATCTTTTGGTTGTTAGGATGATGTGAAAGAAAACCAATATATCTATCTGACGATGTTGTCTTCCTGTGCCAATTTATTTCTAAATCCTTTCCCATTCTTTTTATGACCAATTCCAAAAATGTTATACTTCTGTTCTCTTCAACCTCATAAGTAAATTGTAATTTATCATCGTACGAATTAAAAACCTCCAAAGTATAATCTATTTTATCCCGATATTTATATAATAATTATTATTAGATTTCTGAGTTGAGAAAAGTTGTTTCAGAATTTGAATCCGAGCCCAGAATCCCAAGTTGAATTTCCCAATTTTCAGTCCTGAAAGATGCTACATCGTAAATAAAGGGCTAGTAAAAATATCAATGTAACATTGACAGACTTTAATTCAAAAAGGTAATTTATAACAGAGTGGGACAATGAACGTCTCACCATAATAACTCTAGACTTGAAAAATAATTGAAAACCGGGTTCAAACATGATTCAAATCCTAGAAAATATAAAAGGCTAGTGTTGCTCTCATAAAATAGTGTTGCAGTGAGTATGCTATTCCTGAGTAAGTAACCCTATTATCGAAAACTTATAATATAACAATGACAAAAAAGGTCTCATCGATACAAATGCGGAAGGATTCATTTCGTGACTTGATGTATGGCATGGGCAAGATATTCCACATTTTTCGACGTAACACCCGCCATGGAAATTCGCCCGTCTTTGGTCAAGTACACGCTGAAGTTTTTCGTCAAGTTTTCGACCTGAAGAAATTCCCAAGGAATAAAAAAATTCGTCAGTTGAAATTTGCAGTTTCAGGTGTAGTAGGAAATAAAAATTTACGCACCTCAGGTGTTTTCAGGCCGGTAAAACAAAACATGCCAATCTGATCTGTGATATGGGACCAGTTACGAGAGCTTCCATTCTTTTTGAGGTTGTCACGGAGTTTTGTTCGGACGGAAATTATACGATCTGCCATGGCTTTAACGTCAACGAGCCACTGTTTTTTGAGTGCAGAATCACTCAGAATTTCACTGACAATGCGAGCCCCATGAATTGGGGGGTTCGAATACATCGGTCGAATCAGAATTTTGATTTGCGACATTGTTCGACTCGCCTCGTCCTTGTCATTGTTCAAGAGGGTGAAAGCTCCAGCTCGTTCGCCTATAGTTTTAATTAAACATAGAGAAATGGTTGGTGGAAAAATTTAGTCTGCATTTAAAGTTTTAAAATCAAAAGATTCCTACCGTACAATCCCATATTTTTGGCATAGGATTGAGCTAAGGCAATTTTGTGGCCTTCTTTAATGAAAAGTCTGACAGCCAAAGAGTCCTGCATCACATCTCCTGTAAAAGAGAGTGTTAAATCATGTATTCATTTCCAGTTATAAGTCCACTAAGATTTTTGTGATATATTTTCCAAAGTATAGTGCACAGTGAAATAGGAAAATAATTTTCATTCTGAAGATGCATTTTTTTCTGACTGCAATGTGTTAAAATTTGTTGTTAGCAATTCAGATTATAATAAAAAAAAAAAATTATATCAATAGTGATAGCTTATAAATTTTACATATCGAACAATGTCATGAATACTCTTTAAATGCAAATTTTATTCTCGCCTGAAGCAAATCCTTGATACGCCATGTCAAAGAATGTAAACAAATTTCGTTTTTTCACCACCGAGGAAATTTCTGCCCATTGCTCTGGTTTTGGATCGACTCCAGTTGGATTGTGGGCACACGCGTGCAGTAAAATAATGGATTTTTCTGGTATTTTCTGAAATAAAATAAAAAAATATATCATCCAAATGCGACCAACTTGAAATTACACTGATGAATCTGCTCACACTGATATCTTCTAAAACTCCTTGAAAATCAAGTCCACAAGTTTTGGGGTCATAATAACGGTATGATTTTACACCAAGACCAGCAAGCTTGAAAATAGGCGTGTGGTTTCCCCAAGTAGGTGTAGGCAAATAAACTTCTTTATTTCCTGGGAAAAAGTGTTTCAGAAAAGTTGCCCCAATACATAATGAACCCGTGCCAGATATTCCTTGCACCGTTGAATTCTGCAAAAATCAAAATTTTATTGTATTTTGAGAAGAAAGAAGATAGCACCAATTAGCTAAATGATTTCACCTACTAAACCACTAGGAACAACATCGTTGTTTTCACCGAGAGCAAGGTTAATACTGTGCTTGCAAAAATCTGCACTTCCTGAGATGGGAGCATATTCTTTATCCATTCCTTGAGCTGCCATTTTTGCTTCTGCCTAAAAACAATATTAATGAAATTTGATTCTTACTCTTTCTTTTAAGTAGAGCCAATGATAAATCTATAAATTTGAGAAATGATCACCTTCAATACACTTGGAAGGACAAAAGGTTTTCCATTATCATCACGATAAGCGCCAACCCCTAGATTTATTTTCTGAGGGTTGGCGTCTTTTTTGAATGCCTCAGTTACTCCCAAAATCGCATCGGGAGGTCCAAGTTCTACATGTGACCACCATGAACTGTGAAACATATTCACTATAGTTTTTTCACCAGCGAAAAGTGTGTAATACTGGTGTTAGGGTGTTTTTGGCGTTATGTGTAAATTTTTTGTATATTTACTATACTGATAAAATCTTTTTGTTTGAATATTTTTATTTTGATCTCTGCAAATCAGATTATATTTTTACATTTTCAAGATGCAGTAAAATAAGAAAATTTTAATCCAGATACTTGATTTTTTTTATTCCACAACTTACGGTTTTTTTATATATATTGTAATGATTATACTTTATCGTTATTTTCATGTATCATTTTCCAAAATTTGTATTTTTATCATTTATATTCATAAGGGGCTGTCCACATATTACGTCATCACTTTTAGAGGGGGAGAGAATATTGAGTTTGATGACGGATGTTGACGTAAGGAGGGTGGGGGTCCAAAGATGATGACGTGATCATGAAAATAGATTTTTTCATCAAAAAATTAGTAACACTGTTCTTCAATTTTGCGCCAGTACTTTTGATTTGATGACTTCAACACTAGGGAGGGGGGGGAGGGGTCTACGGAACAATGATGGTTGATGATATGGGGAGGGGAGGGGGTCAAAAATAGGTAAAAAATTGATGACGTAATATGTGGACAGCCCCTAACTTGTATCTATTTTTACTTGAAATAAAAATAATTTTATGAGTTTCAACCTCTATAAATAACCTTTTAGTTTTTGTTGCCAATTATAAAAATTACGTAAAAAATTGGTACGCAGTTAATTTTACCAAGATTGATCAGTAAATTCACTTATATTTATAAGAATCTGTAGTTTATCGAGGGGAAATCGTTTTGGGTACAAGGCAAAAAATTTTCTAGCTACACTACTGGCCCAGATGCTGAACTAATAAGGTCAAAGTATTAAATACCACATGCTCGAGATGAAATCATCGCTCGATGAATATACCGATACGCTCCGAGAAATCATAGAGATAGCAGTGACATATCAACCTCCAGAATGACGAAAACTTGAAATTAGATGATAGCGACGCAGGGTTATATCGCAAGCGAATGTACAAAAGAAAAAAAATTAGATGAACGCCCTGAGAAAACCTTACATTGGCAATGTAAATTTGCTGATGTGAAATAATATATGGGTGTGCGCAGGGAGAGAAATTTTTGGTTACAGCAACCATTAATTTATTGAAATATGAGCCCACCAAAGTTTTAGGTACTACAAGCAAAACTTTAGGTATGATAACCAAATAGTTGGTTATTGCAACCTAAGTGTCAGTCATAAAAATTGAGAATTAGTTGCTATAACAGAAGCTTTGGTTGTCATAACAAAAATTATGGTTGTAGTACCCAAAACTTTGGTGAGTTCATATTTTACTTAATGGTTGCTGCAACCAAACTATTTTTTTCTGTGCGGGATAGAGATTTTAGAGGGCCAGGACGGGATGGGAAATTTTCATTTGTTCGGGACAGAATTCCGAAGCGTTCATGAATCTCAAAAAGTTTTGAAATTCTGAAAAATTTGGGAATCCATAAAAGATAGGGAATCCCCAAGAATCTGAATCTGGTATTCCAAAAAGTTCGAAAATCTAGTAAAAGTCCAAGATTCGGAAAAGTTCAAACAATTTTAGAGCATTTAGAAAATTCAAAAATTCGGAGTCACAAACAATAAAAACCATGAAAAATTAGGTGATTTGAACAATTTTTTTAATTCTGACGTAATACGAATTCCTAAATAAGTTAAAATCTGTCAAAATTATTTAATGTTTCTATGTTATGTAGGAGTTGAAAAACATTGTAAATCCTATAAAATTAAGGATCCTGAAAGACATTAAAACTTTGAAAAGCTAATTATTTTTGAGATAGCATAGTTGTAATTATTTAAGCATTGAGTTATGCGGATTTTCTTATTTTTAAATTTTGAAAACCTTTGTCTTCATTGCATTGGTAAAAGTTTTTTTTGTCTCAAATACTAATTAGTTTTTTTTATACCTTAGTAAAAATAATAAAATGAATTAATAAATAATAATTAAATAAAATTTTTGTCTGAAATGTAGATATTGTTAATTTAGATTGACAATGTAGTAAGGTTTTTGGAACATTATTAAACCTTCCAATCTGGCAATCTTACAATACTTCAAAATATACTAGTAAAACTTAAATTGCTTACTAACTTTTTTTATATAATGTTCTTAAAAAAATAAGAGAAATACTAACTTTACATCTGTAACTTTCTTTTTTTATCATACTGTTTTTGATTATCGCAGGTGATAAATTAAAAAAAAAAAAGAGTTGCAAAATATTTTTCTTCATTAAGTAGTCAAAAGTAATTAACTAATTTCAATTTGACTCAAACGTTAAAGAGAAAATAAGTATGTGATTGAAACTACTTTTGATCCCTAACATTCTCGGTATCATGAAATATCATGGGAATTCCCGAAAATTCGGGATCCCGTACGCCACTAGTCAAATCAATAGAAATTAAGTGTAGAATAGGAATAAGATACATCAATAAAAATCCTTACTGATAACTATCAGTAGCCTGAGGTTTCTTACTGATAAATATCAGTAAATATCCATAAGTTACTGTATCATTGCTTCAGAGAAGCATGTTCAAAAATTTATTGATGTTGTATACACGGAGAGAAAAATCGACCTTTGAAAGCACGGGACTCCCGGTGCCTTGAACGTGTGAAAAATTTGTCCTTTAGAAGGAGGAATTTCTCCTTTTCGAGCACAAGCCCGTCGTCTGAACCAACGAGTTCACCGGTTGAAACTGTGAATTTCTTCGGTTTAAAGGACGAGAAACTACCTGCTCCTAAAGGAGGACCGGTTTCATCCTTTGAAAGGTCGATTTTTCTTTCCGTGTAGTATTAAGTAAACATTCATATATGCAGAATAAAAAAAATGACATAAAAAACTTCTACGCTCCACCGATGCTTGCTCGAGCTCCAGTGGATAATATTAGTTATTTTTATTTGCGATTTTTACAGTTTGATTTATTTTATTTTAATTGATTTACTTTATTATACATACTATTATTTATTTGAATTGATATATTTTATTATTAATATAATTATTATTTTATTATTTATTTATTTATTATAATTGATTTACATTATTATTTATTTTAATTGATTTATGTTATTATTTATTTAATTATTTATGTTAATTGATTAATTTTATTATTTATTCAATTATTTGTTTTGATTGATTTATTTTATTGTTTATTAAATTATTCATTTTAGTTGATTTATGTAATTATTTATTTTAATTGATTTATTTTTACATTAATTATTATGTAAATCCATGCCTTGTAAAAAAAAATTTATTCTATAAAACTAAAGAATATTTTAGTAATTTTTATTTATAAAAAATAATAATTACATGAATGAATATTTTTTATTTAGAAGTGCACATTGGGAATAAAGGCACAGTTGAGTAAAAAAAATTGAATATAAATAAAGTAACATAAGTGAAAAAGAATTCAATAAGAACAGTAACATTTTCCATTCAAACCGACAATTTTTTATATTTTTTCTACATTACTGCTTTGCCTGTAGTTTTTTATTTGCAATAACTTTGAAATTATGATCAAATACACAATAGCAATTTTCTAATATTTATCTTGAGGCGAAAATAAGGCGATTTAAAAAGATGATTATTTTCGAATATAATTTTCGATAGTTCACTATCAGTAACAACAAAACCTTACTGACACGTATTGATATTTTTCCCATTCCCAGTGTAGTAAAAGCGATCTACAGAGTTCATTGTAATTTACATTGCCAATGTAAGGATTTTCTCAGAGTGAAGCTGAGCGCATGATAATAAAAATAAAAAAATTATTGCGAAAAAAAGCGATGATAATTGAATAAATAAAATAATGAATAAATGAGCAGTTCGAACTGATCAGAATTGTTCTTGTCGAAATCGTCAAAATGATAAATAAATATTACCTTGTACTGCGAGATGCAATGGAAAATATTGTTTTTTTGCTTATGTTTACGAGAGCAGGAGTCGTTTTCAAATTTATGAGTTTCATTTTTGTAAAAATTGGGCCAATTTAGAACAGTTAAACTTAATTTAACACTGTTTAACGCAAGGTAAAATTCGTTGAAATTGGTTAAAATAAAATGGAGTTGTAAGTCTGTTCACAGCTGCTCAGATTAATCAGCTGACGTTGTGAGTTACATGTGAATCAATGTGAATCGTGTGGAATCAGTGGAATCGTGATTCAACGAGGCAATAACAAAATATTTACTGAAAATTTTTTGTATAAATTGTCTTCATAGATTATTGAAATGGCGACATTATTGAAGGCTTGTTTCTCGAATCATGGAAATAAATATTTATTCAAAATAAAAAACTTGGCATTCAACACAAAAAATGGAAACTTCAAAACCGAGGTATACAAAACAATCAAATTTCTACTTTTATTTTAACTTCTTTTTTTCTTTACAAATTATTCATGAATTACAAAATTTTGGCTTTTCTGAATTAAGATAAAAAGAAAAATAAATATTATGAATGAAATTGTCAAATTATATTTTTGCAATCTTACATTTCCCCTCGTTGAGAATAAAAATAAAATCTCTGACAATTTTTTTATTATTTGTAAATTAAAGAATCGGAAATTTTTTCATCTATAAAAATTTGGAAAAAGAATAAATTATAAAAAAACGAAAATTATTTTTTAGTGAATAAAAATGAATTACCAAGAAAAAATAAATAAGTATATCATTTATTTACGAATTTATTTGAAAATTCTTCTGAGGTATTTATTTCGATGAAAAATTCATACTAAAAATCATTTAGATTGTAAACACAAGGAATACATCAAAAATTAAAAATGAAAATAAAATCTCTGATAATTGTTTTATTATTTGTAAATTAAAGAATCGAAAATTTTATCATCTATAAAAATTTGGAAGCAGAAAAAATTATCACCGTAAAAACGAAAAATATTTTTCAGTTTATAGAAATGAATTATTAAGAAAAAATTAATAAGTATATAAATTATATACAAATGTATTTGAAGATTCTTTTGAGGTATTTACATCGATAAAAAATTTATATTACAAATTATTAAGATTGTAAAAACAAGGAAAAAATCAAAAATAAATCGTCAAAGAACTAGTTATGAATCCTGACAATGTTTTTAGAGTTTTGTAATATCATTTTTTTATTTTCTGATTCATTAATCGTTCATAAGATATAAAGCTCATAAATTTTTTAAATTTCACTCGCTGTATTCTCAATTTTTTTTTTACTATAAAAAAAAATATGATTCTTGTAGCCAAATCATTAAAAATCAGTAACAATCACATCTAAATTTTTCATCTTACTTTATCTAAAATTCAGATCCAATATTATCAATATTATAGCCCTTCACAGCAATTATAATTAACATCAGAAATTTTAACAGAAAATTTTAATTCAGTAATTACAATAATTGACAAGAATCGCTTCTTTTAAATCATTAACTAAATACTATTCCATGAATTTTATTTTGTATGAAGATGGGTTTCATAGAACAACTGAGATTCCCAAAATTCATTCTAATCATTCCTGATTCAACAATGCAGAACTACAAAGTTTTATACATTTGTTGCTAATTTTTTATGAGTTATTGGAGTTCAGTTGGCTTCGAAGATTGTCTCAATGCATAAATAAATCTATCCACATTCTAGGTATTAGCGTCATTTTCCAACATCAGGCATTGTACCTCAAAAGCAACTGAAACGTCAGCTCATGAAAGTCAAGAACCCAGGGTCATTTACACAGGAGAATTACAGCGTCAATTGAAAAACTTGAAAGTATTCTCATTGTCAACTTCTGGATTTGCTTTTTTTGGATGGCCCGTGTATTACTATTGTAACGAAACAACATCACAGTTCATTCCCTTTCTAACTGCGATGGTAACTTTTTACGCCATTGGCACACCGCTGCTTTTGCACATGATTGCAAAGAAGTACGTCATTGAAATGGAATATGCTCCAAAGAGCGACACATACTTTCTCACAACCTACAATATACTCTGCATGAAAAAAAAGGTTTGTTCAAATTTTTGTCAATAGTCATTTATTTCAATCACAACAAAGAATTAGTGAGTTTATTACTAATGTGATTAATGAAATTTTCAGTAACCACATTAGTAGCTTCAAATTCTACTATTGAATTAGTAGAATTATTTAAGCGAGTAATGAATTAATAGATTCTTACTATTTCAAAAAGTAATTTGATGGTCGAAGATGAAATAAGTAAAATTCAATATACAGTGCGTCCGCCTGTATAGTATACAGGTGGACGCACTGTACATGACCTAATATTTATTGAATATTCTATACATGGAATAAAGTAAATTTTTCTATTACTTTTTAAACAAATAAAAATAGTATACCAATAACAATATGTGAAGTAAACACATTCGAAGTTGATTTTTCTAAGATTATATTCCATTTTTCAATCTTGAGAAAATCAGACTAAACTGAATAAAATGACAAAAAAATACTGTCTTGTGTAAATGCTTCTATATTTTGATTTAATAGAACTAGGAGGCTACACCAAATTTTTCCTCGAATTATTCCAAATTCTCGTGCACCCGATACTAACGCGCAAATCAGTTAATATGCTCATGTGAGTCTAATAAAAAACATTCATGAATTGCTGTTTTCATTATAATGTTCATTTTTTATAGTTAGTGATTTCAAACACATAAATATTTGAATATGTATTCGAAGAGAATAATTTTATGTTACCGATCAGTATGTGACGGTAATTATCGAATTTTTCTCCATCCTATAATACTTATTCAGATTTTATAAACTTTGACGAATTTTCCGAATCACTTAAAAACATTTACCAACTTCACTATTTTCAATGTTTTTTTTATTTTTTGAAAATTTAAATGGTTTATCAATTTTGATTGAAATTATTTTGAATATCAACCATTTTTGTGCGAGAAAATATTTTTGATCGTTTGAAAATTTAAAGAATATTACTCAGCTTCTGTAATTTTATGAAATTCAACAAACTTTTCGAATAATTTATTGTGATTTCTAAATTTTGATTGATACATTAATAAAATTATGATTCAACATTTTTTTGCTTTATAATGTTATGAATATTAAAAAGTTTCCAACATTATATAGAAATATGAAATTTTTCTACATTTAAAAAAATTTCTTCAGGTTTTAGGAATTTCGACGAATTTTCCGAATTTCTCAGAAATATTTACTATCCTTACGATTTCCGATGTTTTTTATTTTTTTTTCAATTTTTTCAGTTCATCAATTTTAATTGAAATAATTTTAAAAATTGACGATTTTTTGCGAAAAAATATTTTTTGATTTTTCGAAAATTCAAAGAATATTAAACAGTTTCTGTAATTCAACGAAATTTGACAAATTTTTCATAAATATTTACGATCTTTCAAATTTTCCGTGTTTTTCACAGTTTTCGAATTATTGTGACTATATGGTTTATCAACCATTATAATTAAATGGTTAATAAATTTTGTTTCAAATTACTTTGAATATTAACCATTTTTGTGCAAGAAAATATTTTTGATTTTCGCAAAATTTAAAAAATATTACACAGTTTCTGTAATTTTATAAAATTTAACAAATTTTTCGAATTATTGTGATAACTAAACTTTGATTTATATATCCATAAAATTACTTGTTCACTTTTTTTTTGCTTTGAAATGTTACGAATAAAAAAAAACTTTCTAAGATTTTATAGAATTATCAAATTTTTCTACATTAAAAAAAAATTGTTTCTAGAGTAATCGGTAGTTGCAGTATTTTAATGCAACCAACTGTACTTTTTGTAACCTGTCATTTAAAATATTTTTACATTGTTCTTCGTACTTTAAAAATTCTCAGAAAATTGCACCTTGGTAGTTTTATGAAAATGAAAAAATAACTTTGCATTGCA
>JAPYZL010164682.1:0-18401 GCA_030522825.1 Platygaster orseoliae
GTTGAAGCAAAGACGCATCGCAAAAAGATGAGAGCTGAAGTGCAAGTGGAAGCGCTCAGAGCAAAAACGCACTAAACACTTATCGCATTTTTGTCCTCACCGAATTTTGTTCAAACTCTCGCTCTCTGCATCACCGAACTCGTTCCTGCTCTCAACACTTTCTGTCACTTTTCTCCTCGACAACTTTTTGGGTTGGACTTTTGAACTAAGCCCCTCATTTTGTTTACCATTTTCATAATTTTCAGCTTAGATTTCTTTGTTCATTTTACCACTAATTTATTAGTGCATCATTATTGATTTTTCAATGTATTTTCACTGATCTATACGTGAATATTACTACTGATGGCATTGCAACTGAGTTAACTGACATTACAACCGATTTTCAGTGGCGTAGTACTCTTGGCTGTGCGAAAATCAGTAAAATACTATCAAGTTTCAGTGGTATTCCACTGTTTTGGACACTAGCGAATACCCCTCGCGAGCAATTTGTAATAGTGTTGGATTGTTGATCTGGCGTGAACGCGCGATCTCCCGCATCGCACTAATATAGCAACAAAGATTGTCGATGCATCGTGATTGATTGACCAAGATTTTTCGCATTAAAGCAATGACCGTGAAAGCGGATTCGTTTCAATGTGCTTTGTTCGCTATTTCGAGAAGATTTTTTGTGAATCGATGCGAAAAGCCCCGCGGTAAACTTTGTCCGATATTGATGAGTCAGAATAAACTTAGAAGACCGGGTCCGATGTATCGCGATAACGGTGATAGATCGCGCTTGCCGAGTTATCTGGGTTGATGCAATTTTTTAGTTTGAATTTTTTTCCATTCCGAAATTCAGAGGGGTAGTTTATGTTTGGTAATATCTCATATGAAAGACAGATATGCACACCTCATTCGGCAATGTAAATATTGCAAATAGTTTACGATCAGACTTATGCTTGAAAAGTCGTATGATTTTTAACCAAATCGAACTTTGTTTATTTGGATCTCAAAGTATGGTTTCGATCGAGAGGGGAGGGGGGGGGGGTATTAAAAATGTTTTTAAAAATGTTTGATGATTGTACAATTGTGAATTTTTTATAATTGTGAGAGTTCATATGCTGTTATATGTTCAAATTTTATATAAACTTAATGATTGTGCTTTCAATTTCACATGTGGTTCAAATTCTTAGAATTTTAGAATTCTAAAGCAGGAAATGAAAATCAGTGTTCAAGTAACTGAAATTTTTGTTTTTAAGTTATTAGAAGTTATCCAGAGTAAAGATTGACAGAGATTTTGATTTACAAGATTGGTTTTAGAAGTTTCTGAATTATTTAGTAATGTCATTCAAGAGCTTCAGAGTAAGAAATTCGAACTTTGAAAAGTCTTTTTTTTTATAAAGTACACACTTGAACATACAGGATAGGAATTTTCAAATTTTTCAATTTTGTATGAAAATGAGCGAATCTTGAAGCTTGGAAACTCTGAATGTGGTTATTGAATTGATTATATTTTCATACTAGAAATTTTATCAATAATCAAATCTAGTTTTTTCTCATTATCTACATTTTGAGTTATCAAATTAAAACATCTTAGTTCCCATCATTGAAATCAGTTTTATCATTGACTGAATTGTGTGTTTTCGAATATACGTTTCCAGTTTCTGAAATTTTTATTCTGCATTTCAAAACTTTAAAGATCTAGAATTCAAACGTTTAATCATCAAAAACTTTCAAAAAATTTGTCGATTTCGGAGTATCTTTAGAATTCAAAATTTATTATTCTTGAATTGATTATTGAATCGACAAGTGCAGAATTTAATATGGATAAATCCGAAGAAACGAATTTTTATATAGTCAAGTTTCGAATTTCGTACATACTAAGTACATTCAAATTTGATATGTTCCACTTTTGAGTTTTTAGATAGGTTCACGTATATAACCGAGTTTTCGGCTTCCAAGTTAAAAAAGTATAAATCCTATTTAAAAATTTAAAAGTTGAGGCATTCTTTTCACATGTTCGCATTCGATCTAAGACGAAGAAAAAATCAACTAAAATAGAGAAAAAGTTGCTCGAGAGAGAAATCATTTAATTTAAAAGTTAAGAAATATTTAATTTTTTTAAACTAATACTCATTCATTTCACAAACAAAATTACTGAAGTTTTATTTTCAGGGAAAGTCACTGAATCCATAACAAATATTGATAGATTTGAATTTTATTTAGAATAATCATTGAAAAATTCTCCAAAAAACTAAATATTTACTGTACTTTTCGATAATTTTTCACTGTAAAAATATGATTTTAGCCTTTATTTTACTTCCCATTTTTTGTTAATAATGCTCATTGGTCGAATTTTGGTGTTTAGTATTTCACAATTTGAAAAAGAGAACATCTCATTGATTTTCGAATGATTAGATTTCTAGTATATGGTTTTAGGCGAGTGCTTGCCCCCTCTTGGCTACGCCCTTGCATAAAACATCTTTAAATCCGCGACTATGTCTTCTACATTTTCTTTTCCGAGAAACAGTTACTGATAAACTTTAACTCTCGATAGCACGAGCCGTCATATGCATCTGGTAGCTTAGTTTATTGTCTTGTTCAGCAACACTTTTTTTCTTGTTGTCGTAACATCATTTCGATACCCAGCAGCTTTTTTCCGAACAGTAAGAAAATATAGAAAATTGTGACAAAATTGCATTTTTTAATTTATTTTTGAGTATACCAAGCTAAATTCATTACATTTATTCGAAATTCAGATAATGCTATCAATATTTTCAGAATTTTTCAAAATTCTGCAAGCTGATGAGGATTAAAAAAGTATTCAATCTCTTTTGAATGATTTTTTCACTCTGAAAAATATGATTTTGAAAATTGAGAGATACTTGAATGTCAATTCTTTTTGATGTAAATTTTTCGAATCGTGTTCAAAAATTATTCATTCGAATTTTTAACTTGGAGGTCTACAATCATATTTATGAGAATTAGAAAGATATCGTACTAATAGTGTTGGAAAGAAAAAAAATGTTCTGATTATCACGAGTTAAAAAAAAATTTGCAAAGTCGATACGAATTGTAATTTGGGCATTTTCACTTGTTAGTTAAAAAAATAAGTCTAAAACTGCACACACTATTTGTCACACTACGTGTTATTTCGAATCGATAAAAACAGAATTTATGGATTTTCTACAATATGTTGCTTGGATTATCAATGATCATTTTTCATCTATTACCACTATAATAGTTTTAAAAAGTACTCAAAGCTTTTATTTTCAAAGTTCAAACTCTCATCTTTCATAGGGATGGGAAATATCGATCTCTATCTCTCTCGCTAAACGGTCGCTTTCGTGAGTTAGAAAGAGACACGATCAATATTTCCCATGCCTAATCTCTCAATTTAAGGCAAACTCAGATACGATTAAAAGAAAGAAAAAATAATTTACGTAATTTTGCATGTTTCCTGAAGTTCTCACTAAAATGATATTTAAGATGTTGAGAATTCGCATATTTATGGTTTTTTTTTACTAATTGTAAGATATATCTACATAAAATTTATTTACATAATGCTCATAGAGTTCGTATTTAAAAAAAAAAGCATTTTTCATAAAAATGTGACAAGTACAAAGATTTTGGACTATCTCGAAATCGAGTTGATATTGTTTATTTATATTTTAAAAAAGGTGAAAGGTAAAAACTTTCCAATAAGATCGTATAAATTTGCAATAATTTAAGTACCTTTTAGAGAGTTTTTTAATTTCTACGTGATTTTCAATTTAACGAAGTAATAAACAATCCTTTGAATAATTGCAAAGTATTGAAACAACTTTTACAATTCTAATATATGTATTCAGAAAATGAACACAACGCAGAATTTTTAAACTTAAAAATAACTTTTTAAATTTCAATTTTTCGAATTACAATTTTCAAATCAAAGAATATCCACATCATTGCCTGTAAATTGAAAATCTTAAGTAAAACCATTAAGTATAAGATTAGTTTTTTTAATCTCAGTCTCCAGCTTCAACACTGAAAAACGAATTGAGTTCAATTAAATTAATTTTCAGTCAAGACAAACAAAATTTTTTTGACTATAAAATATTTTTCGTACGGAAAAACAAATTCAAGTCAGCAATAACGTGAATTTTTTTTATTTAGACAAAATGTGCTTATCTCAACTTAAAATTTATTTATCAAATAACAGTACAACGTTTGCTTGAGTCAACTGAATCAGTTTTTCAGTGAAGTTATATTCATTAGAATAAAAAAAATGTCAAAACCGCCACACGATTCGTGACATCACATGTTTTTCGAACTGATAAGCACAGTATTCATGAATTTCCAACAATGTTGCATATATCATCAACAATCATATTTCATCTGTTATAATTATAGCACAGTTTTATAACACCCCCAAAGCTCTTATTTTCAACGATTGTGCAAAATTAGTGAAAAAAACCCGTTATCTCCTTTTCCGGCGTATGAAAAAACTCATCGTAAATTGGGGGAGAACGAGAGTTTGTTGATACACGCCAAGTACGAGTGATAATCCGCGATCTTTGTGTCATTGTCCTTGAACGCACATATTCTCTTGCCCTGACTCGCGTACGCGTTCGCACGCAATTTTTCGCGCTCGTTCATCGTCTAATTCGTTCTAATCTTACGGGGCGTTCCTTTCTCACGCGCGCCCAAACCTCTGGCATGGTCCCTCGTTTTTATGTCTTCATCGCGGACGTAACATCTGACGAAAAATGCCTTCGCATCTATTTCGCATCAAGCATCAACGTCAGACCGAGATAAGGCAAATCTCAATTGCCTTGTGATAAGGAAGATAACTTGTTATTTACTCCCGTGGCGTAGAAACGGTCACGGAGACGGCTGAAAAATGAAGCGATCAGAATCCAAAGGAATAAATGTCTGGGTATAATCAGTTACTTTTGCAACAAATTTGTAGAAAGGTAAATAATCATTAATTTTAGATGAGTTGAATTTTATTTAAAAGTAGAATTTTAAATATCAAATTTAAAATTTGTTAATAAAATAATACTGTGTTTTCGGAAAAGTGGACGTGGAAAATTGGATTCGGAAAAAGTACAATAACTAACTGTTTTAGTAATTCGCTGATTCAGGGAGAGAAATTTTTTCCAACTCAGTGGAAAAAACTGTTAGTGAAAATCCACTGAAATACTTTTCGCACGCAGTCATACAGAACATTTAATCCGATATGATAGAGACACGCCACGATGTGGAGAGGCTTCTCTTTTCGAATCAATACGGAACACGCACCCTGCGGTAGCTCGTTACGGGAGATTGCACGAGTTGGGTGATTACAATGCGTTTCCCGAAAAATCTGTAGAACGAGAACCAACCTCATTTACGCTCGGTCATCATTCCCCGTATCGTTGCATCGGCTGCAAGTGCAATCAAAACATGCGCTTTTGTTTCCCACGATCAACTCTTTGCATACGAAAAAGCAAAACCCCATTGATTCCCACCGCTTATCTATTAATGGCTTTGCCGAAGGACCAGTTATTCTGATTCAATGAAATTTCATTGAAACAAAATATTTCAATCCGAATCAGGAAAATCATTGTCTATCAGTGGCATCGAAGAAAACTGCACCTATTTTAAGCAACAAAAAACTGAGTCAGCTTTCGATAAGTTCGCACTCCATTAGAAATGAGCCAAAAGCTCAATCGCCTAAGAATTTCCACTGGTAACTCATTGATAAAAACTTATCGGCCATCAGTATTTCAATAAAATTCCATTCACAGCTCCAGTCAACGTAATCCGAAGTTTGTTTTTTACGGTTATCATTGACGTATATCGTCAGACATGCAATTTACACTCGAGCTTGAAATACGCGTTAAAATGAACTTCCTTGGGCAATTAATCGCGACGTGCTCGGTAAAGTATCGCACCTTTTAATTTTTTCCCCTGCCGGTGACTTTTTAAGTGATCGTAAATTTTGCGACTCATTTCGGATAAAATTAAAATCGTAACTTGCGAGCGGAGTGTTGAAAACTTGATATAAGGTTGACGGAGATGGGGAAATTTATGGTTATTTCCAAAATTGTAAAATCATCAGTTTTATCGAAATCAATTTATGAGAAGTAGTAAAATCGATAAATTATTAGAGGAAATAAAATATATGTCATTGTGAAAAACGATTAATTTTACATGTGACAGTGGTGTTGGCAGAAAAGAGTTTTAAGGCTGAAACTCGTATAATTTGAGTAAAATTAAATGGTATTTGATGTAAAAATAAATACAAGTTACGATCATAAATGATAAATAAAATAGTGAAGTAATCAATATAAAAAATGTGAAAATAATAAAAAATTTACTTACTGAAGTCTAAATAACATTACGAATGGCTTCTGAAAGTTAAACAAAATTTTGGATTCTAAATTTCACTAAATCAAAAACTACAACAATCCTGGATTCAGAAGAATTTTTTTATAAATATAATTCTGATTATAAAGTCTAGGATAACATAGAAAATAAAAATTCAAAAATTGCTTCAACCCAGCGAATAATAAAGAAAAATAGTAATATATGAAAATGCTACTAATCGTAAAAAATTGTAAATCCTTGAGTATGAAATTTTAGATATCTACATAGAAATCCACATAAAATCATTCGAATCATACAAATTTTGAAGAAATCTATGAAAGCGCTGTTTTTCGAAAAATCTAAATCAGAACTTAAGATCTATACAATTTGAAATTATAGAGGATCAAATTCCAAAAAACATATAATCACCTCGAAACACAAGCAATCTAAAAAAATATTAGAAAACGCAACAGAATCTTAATGGTCGTTGCCCACAATTTTCCCGACTCCCTTTTCCCAAACAGCCTTTTTCCCGAACGGTCATTTTCCCGAAAAACCATTTTCCCGAACGGTATTTTTCCCGAATCCGTTTTTCCGAAGGGTTTTAAATTTTTTCGAACGAAAAAGTTTCCTATCAGTCTAATGTCTAGAAATGCCATGGTTACGAATTTACGATTTTTAAATTTCGAAATTGTAATAAAAGTTTTTGATTATTAAATAAAACTTTTTAATTATATTTTTAAATTAATTTAAAATAAAATTTAAAATAAAAATTTTGAAATTTTGAAATAAAATAAAATTTACAATATTCAAAATTAAAACTTTTATCATGACTCTTTTTATTGAAGACTCTTCTTATGAAATTCGTAAATGTATAGAATTGAAATAAAAGTGAAATTCCAACCGAAATTAATACTTTCGGGATAATTTTCGTTCGGGGAAAAATACTTTCGGGAAAATGGACATTCGGGAAATAATACGTTCGGAATAATGACATTTTGGGAAAATGGTCATTCGGGAAAATGACCGTTCGGGAACTTGGATTCGGGAGAATGACCGGGAATCCTTAACGGTTCAAAAAAAAAAATAGAAATAGAAAGAATCTATAAAATAATCGAAATATATGTAGATGTGTTCTTAGAAATCTATAAAAATTGTGGAAATTTCAATTACAAATCTGAATCATAGAGCATCATATTCTAGAAATCTAAATATTAATCTAGGAAAATACTCAATGTCTATATAAAAAAAAAGGAAGAATCCTCAAAAATTTCATAAATACATACAAACTAAGAGAAATAACAAAAATTTATTGATACTCAAATACTATTTCGGTATAATTTTTCAAAAAATTTATTAAACATTGATTCCTGAGCATATAATGTTAGGAATTTATAAATAGAAACATATGAAAACACCAGGAATTTCTTTAAATTCTACGAAAATAAAAAAAAGTATATCTATATAAAAGAAGCTGTTTTCTGGAAAATAAATTTCAAGAGCTCAAAATTCTTAAGGCTTTTAATTCCAGTATATAGACGCATTTTTCTATGTTTTTTCCAGTTTGTATGCATATTTTATGACTTTCACGTATCCAAGAATAATACTTTTTACAACCCGATTCCGATGAATTTTATCAAACTTTATCTATGGATATATTCAGTAGACAGAAACTACAAAATTTAAAGGTAAAATAACAGTTTGCATGAATGTGACACTTGTTCAAAAATTTCATTCTTCGAAAGAAGAAATCAAGTGCACGAAATAAATATTGACATGTATCTAAATTTTCTCAAATTCTTTTTGACTCAAGTCACACGAATTTCATGGAAAAATTAATATACATTGGATTACAGGAAGAATATGAATTTTTCGAAGCACATAATGAACCAAAGCTTTTGATAAAAATGATCCAAAAGGCGGTGGGAGAAGGAAGAAATAAAATGTAAATATTTGTAACTTCACTGTAACGATCAATCAAGTTCTATAAATGTTAATACTGTTGATACCATTGATTTTTCAGTTTTGGTGAATTGATTTGAACTAATCATCACGTGGCCGAATATAACTGACTTATACCGTTACCCTTTGTTTATACATGAACGCGGACATTTTCGGGGCTCGACCATCGCATCGTTCGTAATTAGGGTGCGTTCGCAAGTCATCGGTATCATTAATTAACTCGCGAAATGTTGCTCTACGCAGCGGGATATCGTTAATCACGGTCTGATAGCATACTTCATGAGATCCTCCGAATTTCAGTACTGGGCGTACCAGACCGTCACCGAGATTTTGAACTTTCCCGTGGTCTATAAATGGATGTTGATTGACGTAAGGTTCGATTTTTCCGAAAACTTGTCGTATACGATAATTTGATGGATGCTGATTAAAGTTAATTAGAGTTTGAGTTTCATATTAAATTTGTTGTAAATTCAACAATATTCATTATTCGTGTTTCAAAATGAGAAAACCAAAGTCGTATAATTATAATTCGTTTATTTAATCATCAGTTTAAAATTCACATCAACAACAATGTCGACAATTCACGACTACTAATTACCATTTCCTACTCTAATTATTTGCATAATTCCGGTACATGAATTTTTTACGTGTCACACGAAACGCGCCCTCCTCTGAGGGGAATCTCGTTTATCACTTTTTCCTTCCTCTTCGCACTGAGCGCGAGTGTTAGATAACAAAACGTTTATGTTTACAATGGGAATAAGCGTTACTACTTTCATAATATATCACTTTCCGCGATAGCGGACAAGTAATTGCGGCGAGCGCTGATTGAAGATTTATGTAAAATCATGCATCATTTTTAGTTGAAATTGCGTTTGTAACTGCCCACATTACGAATCGCGAACTTTCGTATGATTTATACGCCCTATATAGTGCGGATAAACCACGAGAGGAATATTTGATGAATGCAATATCGTTTTATGAAGTAGCAGCTTGTTTGTGAACTAATTTTCATCAGATGATGTTTGAAAAGTGAAAATTCACAAGTGGTTGAGTCGTAACTCGATGAGAGTCATTTTATCGTCTTGTTCATTGGGAGAAATAACAGTTTTAATCTGCAGCAGAGAAATTCTGATAAATAAGCTGAATCAGTGGAAACTGGATTGTGGGTTGTAATTATTGGAATTGATATGGTTCATAGTGAAGTTATAGAATTTTTATGGAATTTTGGTTAAAATAAGTTAAGTTTGACTGACAACGATGAGATGTAAATTATTGAAAAAGTAGTCGGATTAAAACTCGGGGAATGAGCTTTTCTTTCTTTCTTGATTATTTAAAAATAATTTGAAAATTTTTCTTATGGAAGCATCGATGTAATTCAAATTTCTTGTAAACTTTACAAAATTTTAGTAATGCAGGTTTTTTGTAGGTTCTTGTGAGTTTTGGATAATTTCTGGAATTTTTTTATAAATGTTTTTGGTGGATTTCCAGCTCACTTCATCAATCATCAACTTTACGATTTATAAAAAAACTTGAATAAGTTTTAGTTTTTACATATATTTGTTTATATCAGTTAAAATTTTTTTAATGTCATTTTTTTATAGTTTTTGCAGAAATTTTGATAACTTGAAAAATTCAATAATTTTATACAACTTTCAAGAAAATTCGCAGTAGCACATGAATTTTTTTGCCGACTTTCAAAGTTGCCATTTTGCATGAAATACCTTTTTTTCACAGTTTGGAGATTTTAAGCAGTTTCGTCGATTTCGACAGTTTTCACAGTTATCAATAGTCTTGACCGTTTTCAAAAATATTGGCAGTATGTATTAACGAAAATATCCAGTTTTTCTCAGAGAATTCAGAATGAGGAAAAAATTTATGTAATTTTTTATAGGAATTACTTATTCAAAAAAAGCGTTAAAATTAATGGTAAGTAAAAATTTGGAAGAATAAATCAAAAACCAAAATTTATTATATGAAAAAAATCTAATAATGAAAATACATTTAAGGGGGGGGGGGTAAGGGATAACTTGAAACAAAAAACACTTTTTTCGTTGATTTTTTACAGAGATACAGCTCAAACAAATTTATTCAAACTTTTTTTAAATTATAAAGCATCATCAAGATAATATTTTGTTAAATATTTGTAATTAAATATTGAAAAATAAGCCGGTGACAAAGCGTTTCCTAAAACGTCTTTTTGAAAACACGTTGTACGGTGAACACGATAACTCGGGGTAGAATTATCGGAAATCAAAAAAGTTGGTCAATTTACTTAAAGTGAGAGTTAATTCTCCCCCCTCAATCGTTAGAAAGTTACTATTTTCGTTTTTTAACAATTCGTGGTTTATTGAAGCAAAAAACGCAATTTTTCGCTAAATTTTCCGCCATTTTTTAAGTGCAAAATTACTTAAATATGAAAATAGAAAATTTTCAAAAACGTAGGGGGGGGGGGCATTTTGTACAATGAAAGTATGTTCCAAGTTTGAAAAGAATCGGTCGAGTAGATTTTACAGGGTCGTGTTCACGGACTCAAAAAATTGGTTTTCATAAAAACACGTTTATAATTTGTTTATTACTCTAAAAATGAGAAAAAAATTTTTTTTTGACACACTGAATCATCAATTGATTTGAAACTGTGGCACAACATTTTCGAAACGTTAAACTTCAAGAAAACGTAAAAAAAGAAAATCGATTTTCTGAATCTGCTTATCCCTTACTCCCCCCTTAAAAATATATTCTATAATAAATTTTGTGATATTAAAACTACGAACACAAACATTTCATAACAATTGAAAATTGTTTGATTCTTAATCGACATTAGTAATAAATAAATGTTCTTAGTTTGTTATCAGTGTCATTAGTTATGTCATTAGTCATAAATCTTCAAATCTTGCTCATTTTCTTTAACGTTACTTTTAATCACAAATGCCACAAAACTTCTTTCAAATATTAGTTAGAATTATTTTATTATTATTTATTTATTGAATTTAATTATTTCATCATTTTTCCAACTATTTCAAATCTGCGTCACTCAGAATTTTATTTTTATTTCGATTACAACCCTTTTTTGAATCCTAGCCTAAATTAACCCCTGGAAATACAATTCAAGGTTTTTGAGATTTCCATTTTTAATTTCCATTATATGTTCGTGTTTTTCAGGTGGATTTCAAGGGGATATTGCTTTACCAAACATTGAGTACGAAACTGAATATCGGCAACAAAAGTTGAACAAAAGCTACCTCGAGGAATTAGAAAAGTATCGTGATGAAGTACTAAAGGAAGGACTTCAAGTTGAAGAAGAAGGTTTAACAGGTAAAAATGTTTATTGATAAGTCTATAAAATAATAAATATAAAACTTTGAACCATTGAGTGATATTTTTATGATAATCCACTGGAAAAGATTTCAAAGATTACAGATTTGAACTGTTCGAAGTTAAAATAAAACATTTTCTACTTTGTACAACCTGAAAAATTAAAAGCAAACTTACAACTTTCAAAAATCAAAAAAGTCTTCGTACAACCTAAGTATAACCTTATATGTATAATACACGTGTATGGAAGTTTTCCTTTTTTGTATAAAATTTATCCCCTATTGTATGGGAGTTTTTAGAATATGGAACAATTCCTATGCAAGTATGTCAATTTTCCCATACTTTTCTATGAAATTCTACAAATTGACGGAAATTATAAAACAAACTATAGAAAACTTCCGATTTATGTAAAGGATAAAAACTTCTCATAATGTATGAGAAAATTTATTACAAAAATACAATTCACGATTAGGTACCATTAAAAAAGAAACCTATTCAATAAAAAACCTATGTAGTTTATAAGAAACTTATATTTAAGGAAAATATTTATATCAACTTATTCTTAGCTTTTATATCAAGGCCAGAACTAGTGATAGTTTTTTTACAGAAATTCTGCAATTTAAACACGAACACGGCCTGAACAATGGCCCGAGTCCAGATCAAGAAGAATCGGTTGTTTCACTTGGAACATCCGAACCGATTATGGTTGACCGCAACCAATACAGTATGGGCGAATCGTCCAATGTTTATGATCGTAAAAATAACGACGCCATTCCTGAAGTGGAAGATCACGGTTACGAGATAAGGTACTTTTTGTGTCTCGTTTTTATTACTTTTCAACGCTACAATACACAGTATAACTGCAAAACTTTTCTGATGAACTATATTTTCAGAATAACAAAAACACTCGACGTAATAATATTTTCGTAAGAGTTGCGTCATAGTGATTTTTAATAAATAATTATTCTTTTGCTAAAATTGACTTGTATTCGAAAAATAGATTGGAGTTTAGTTTTCGAGACTATTCAGGATGACATATCAAAAAGAGAAAAAAATTAACAACTTATCAGATATTGATTTTTTCCCACTTGGAGTGGAGGCAGAAAAAATTTTTGGGAGGGATTAAAAAAATTATATTTTCTTATAATTTCAGGATATTTAACTCATTGAAATTTTTTTTACGTTTTGCCTAATAAAGTAAAACAGCCAGAAGTTGGATGTTTTGATAAGTTGTTGCAACAAACATTGAAACTAACTATGAATAAACATATGTGGAATCACTGACAAATCGCGGAAAGATCAAACGAAATAATCGCTCTGACAGATTAGAAGCCACAACGCAAACGGTGAAACGAAGGCACCGAGGACGGCGAATCAAGGCCGACGTACTCGTGATGGAAGTAACGACGGACTCATTAGCGACGACGACATCGAAGCCAAATAACACCGACGGTATTTTAACCACGACTTCGGCTATTCCCGAAAGTACCGGAATCCAGGAACTCAGCGTGAAGGCTCTCAACGATAGTATTTTAACGTCCAGATCAGAAGCGAGTGTGAGTCATTCGAAGCGTCGTCGCAGACATCACCACCGACGAGGGTAAATATTTTTTACCATTCATATGGAAATTGAAATTGGTTTTGCTAGGTTTCATGAATTTTGAGGGATGGTATCAATTGTGCATAAATTTTTTGTGCATTGTCGACTTTTTGCATAGATTTATTGTACATAGAGATTTTTGTGCAGCGATTGATTGTGCAAATTGAAATTATAACTTGCCCTTGTATATAAGAAAATTGTTGCGAAAATCAATTAAAAATCTGAATCACGTTCTCAATGATTTTGATTTTTATAAAGTTAAACTTATAAAATTCTTACATAAAAAAAATTTCTTAGAAAAAGACATTATAAAAACCTTAAAAAATTTTTTTTCTTTTAAAAACCATTTTTACTTCCATAAAAATTTAAAAATCTTATAAAATATAATAATTAGGTATTATTATAAAATATCATTATTTATTGAATATTTGAATATAAAATATTTAGCAAAATCTTATTAAAAAACCGTATGAAGAGAATATTAAAATTAAAAACGAACAATAGAGGAAACTCTGAAAATATTGTCATCAACTGAAATTAAAAATACAAATAACCTGAACAATATTCAGAAAGACATTTTTCGAAAAAACTGTTTGAATAAAACATAATAAAAAAAAATTTTTATAGATTTCATACAGAAATGAATGTTTATGAAAAAATTATTTTATATAAATTTCTACGGGAAACAGAATTTCATTGAAAAAACTTTTCTATTGAGATTTTTATAAGGTTACTATTTTGAAAAAGTTATTCTTATAAGAATTTCATAAGGCCGATCTTTTAACAATTTTCAAATTTTTTCATAAGAATCAAAATAACTAGGGGTATAGCAGAATTATTGAATATTTCCTAATTAAAAGTAGCCTATGAAGGTTTAGTTACAAACCATAATCACTCATGATACTATTTTATAATTTCATTTCATAATATTATTTTATTCTGCTTACAATTGAAGAAGCTCAGAAGTTTTTCGATTTAAAAAGAAGATTTTGAAGAAAAGTAGTTGGAAAATAAGATTTAATAGATAAATTATAATAGGTCATTATTTGCGAAAAACCGAAAAATGCCATATTATATTTATCAAGAAATATGGCCAAATTATTTAAATAAATAATTTTCTTTCGAGTGAATAATTTTTATTACCCTGATAATGAGCATTAGAATTTAAAAAAAACGATTTTTTTTCACTTGGAATACAATATTTCTATATATCTCTGATACCGTGAATATTTTATAATCAGGGTATGAGAAAAAACATAAAATTCTGTCAATAATATATATCAATGATTAATTTACTAAGCCTATACAATGTCTTCACTCATTTATGAAAACATCAAATAGTTTTAAAACTAATTAAACAAATTTTACTGCAATATAAAGCGATATAATATATAACAAACTGACCAAAAAATCCAATATCGAATTTAGTAAGGCTTCTTGATTTTGACGATGAGTTGAAAAAATGTTCACGTTAAATTATCAAAAACAGTATCCTATATATTTGTTAAACGAAAAAAAGTATTTCAATCAGTGTGCATTTTAGTTTAGTCGTACTCCCCACATATTTTTTTATTTTAAACTTCATTGTATATTATTTCGACTATTGAAAAAAATAAAAAAAATTATCGAAGCATAGAAAAATCAATTCATAATATCTTTATCCATCAAATAATCTCCTTCTAGTTTATATTTGTTAAATAATTATAATCTTGATAATACAAATCATTTATGAAAAATACATAATCTCTGAAAATTACCATTGAAATTTTTTTATATCACTTCAACTTCAGCAAAGTTGTAAAAAAATAATCTACTTCTGAAAATGCCTAAAAGTTCTTATACATCATTTTTATAAACTCGTATGATACTAATTTCATAAATTAGCTTGGGCTTTTGAAAATTTCATTACAAATAAAAGTTACTATTTCAATAACTTGTGACATTCTTATGCAATATTCTTATAATAAAATTTTTAAAAACTTCAAAAATGCAGTTAATTAAAATTGCATGTATAATTTTATAATTCTTTCGAATATTCAGACAACTCAAGAATTTATTTTTACCAAGTGAACCAAGTTTGGAAAATTCAGACTTTAGTTACGATTATTTTTTTTCACACAGAAAATTTATAGTTTAAATATTACAATTTTTTTAGGAATTATTTATTTGAAAAATAGTATATATAAACTTACTCTCAAATACATAATACATGAAAATCACAGTATATTTTCTATAAACAATAACAGGTGTTTTTACATTTCAGGGTCGCAATATTATTTATTATTTATGTTGCGGATTGAAAGACATATAATTAGTTGTTACCTGAAGCATATTTTTAGAGAAGACGCGCAAATTGCTAATGGAAAAATTGTAAAAATATCAGAGCCGCAGGCGCCCCCTTTCAATTTTTAAATGAAAACCAAGGGGGGAAGCAAACATTTAATAATAATACGCCAAACCCCGAGAGATTGGACGACGTTAGGTTAGGTACGGAAGCAACTGCTGCCCGGTAGGACAATACGGCAGTTGCTCCTGCCTGTGACCCTTTGATAAGCACGGGATGAAGGTAGTATATAAGTAACGCAGACAAGAAAAAGCGCGCTTGTGAGAAAGATGTAATCTTCCCTGAAACCCGAATTTTCGAACTTGATTCATTGAGTAAGAATACATTCTGAAGTATTTTGCATTTTACCTATATATACACTGCAAAAAATAGATTTTGAAAAAACTATTTGAGAGAAGTTTTCGAGAAAAACAGGATTCAATACAGAGTATTTCAGAGTATCCGCAATTCTATTGCAAATCAATGCGAATTCTTCATGAAATTCTAAAGCGATTTTTTTTTCGCATAACTCAAAATTAAAAATGATATTCGAATTAGAAGTTAAGCCAATCAGATTTGGCAAATTTTGAACTCGAACATCTTTTTAGATTTTCAGTTTTGTGAAAAATATCAAAGGACTTTTTGACTTGAAAAAATTCGCAAAAAATTCAAGAAAATTTTAGTCTATCCCATAATATGTACATTTAGATTCATTTTAGATCGAAAATGAAATATCATGATATTCACGCTCTTTTTTACATCGAAATCACTTAAGATTTTTGGTTGAAAATTTTTTAAAACGTTTAAAACATTGGAAGTTAAATCTGTATTTTTGCCGGTCTGGCAGTCGGTAAAAAGGAAATTGGGAAATTGTGGATTGATGTAGAATACATGAAATTATAGCGATTGTGATCGGCATTATGAAAGACAGAAAAACAAAATTTCGTTTTTATAATACTGTCTATAACATTACAAAATAGTTTAATTTACTGAGATCTGATTTCATGAAATGAAAATAATAAAAATAAAAAATATATTAATATTATAATTTTTGGTAATTCTGTAACCCATAAATTTTCACTTTTTGTCTATTATTGTTATTACTTGTAACTGTAAATAAAAATTGATTAAACAAATTCGTTTAATATTTTTATTCGTAATTTATATCAGTAACTTTTTTGTTTTATAATCTGAATATCACCAATTCCTAAAAAATAAAATTTCTACAAATAATATTCTGACAATAAAACTATTGCAAATGTCAACTTGCTCTTATCGCAAAAATAATGACATGAACGTAAGGTATGAAAAAAAAAGAATTTTGTAAAATTGGCGGTTATACAATTTTTAATGTCCAGCCTTCATTTATATCAAATGATGAACATAAAATCGCAACATTTTCGAAAAATTTATCGATTTGGCTCATACATACATATATATGTTTTTTCCGAAAAAACTGCTCTTCACGTAATCATTTCTTTCAAAACATAAATTTTAAGAAAACTTAAACAACTCCGATAGCACACTTTTTGGTCATTCACGTTTGCGACAACAAGATGTATCAATTATTTATACAACTTTGTATATATTTTCATTTGTGTGATCTATGATTTATCATTTATTGCATAAAGTTGAATCGTGTATCAGTTGGAATATCAGAAAATCGTCAGTTATCTTGTGAATGTACTTTGAATGAGCATTGTTTGAATCAACAAAGGCGTTGCTTTGTTTGATGCATGAAAATATTCAAAGCAGCATATAAACTTGTATTCATATTGCGAAATGATGTCAACGTTAATGCACATTTTTCATCACGCAAACATTGCACGTTCATTCTGATTTATATATTGTTTATATTATTTTTACATAATATTTCCTTTATATTAATATTTTGTAGAAAAAAGCTTGAGGTCATGCATTAATTATTCTGAAATCATTGAGAAGTAAAATTTAAGCTGATTGCTCGATGATTGACATTTTGAATTTAGTAAATTTTCGTTTTGATGTTGCAATGAATTCGTCAATGATGCCACAATATTTGCAACATGACAAAGCACACTTGTGATCCTTGTGTTGTATAAAAGAATGTAGCATTTTTCCGACCCCAAAAAAAACAAAAACCCCACAAGTTCCTCATATTATTCAGATGAGAAATAAAAGGCACAGAAAATCTGTGCCGTTACGTAGAACTACGTCAACTACGGCAATGTTTCCGTTGCCGTTGCACTTTCCGTTGCATGTTACTAAATTTACCCCCCTATAGCAACCTTCTTAAAAGCGCGGCAAAAGACGTAGTTCTACGTCAAAAAGTAACCCTCGAACAATCATTTCGAAACCTTAAAGGGAGTGGAATGCTCGAAAAATATTCAAAGACATTCAAATTATGGGCAACCCTCCCTGAAAATCTTTCTGGAAATTCTTTCCCCTCTTCCTCGGATCCTCAAAGCAACTTTTTACCCAAAGGCGAGATTCTCGCGAAGCGCCTACGCGAACGAAAAAGTTCTGCTACCGCAACAATACCCGTCATCGTGAAGCCAGATCCCGATATACCCGTGACGCTTCCCGTCCTCCGAGCTGTCAATAAAGCGTCGGCCTTTACATACGGACCGCATGTACGCGAGCCGAGTTAATCCAGACGCACTCGGGACCAAGTGGAAATAGTAGATTGTGTACCAAGGCCGCAAAGTAGGCTTTTGTCGTACAGATAGAATTTTCAGTTCGAGGTAAGCACAGGCGTGATTTTCAGTACGAGCCGAGTATTGAAAATCACGCCCGTGCTTGCCGAGTACTGAAATTCTGCCTGTGCGACGAGGGCCTACTTTGATGGCCGAGGTGCACACTCTACTTTTTGCAAAACACTCTGCAAAAAGCAACATACTCTACATACAG
>JAPYZL010164699.1:0-14151 GCA_030522825.1 Platygaster orseoliae
ACAGAATTAAAGAGGAAATTTTAAACCTTCAGAATCATTCATAATCCGAAAATCGATTTTTTGGACAGTAGGTCCCTTTTCTCAGATCGCGTCACATATACTAAATATCGGATTTCTACGGCAGCTCCAACATAAAATATTATTAGTACTTTGAATTCAGATCTAATTGCATATCGACTTGACATAGAGCTAAAGTTTGAATTGGGAATTCGACCGAACAGCTTACCTTACTTTTTTCCACTTCCTTATCGACAATATCCTAATGGATTTCCTAATTGGTTTTTCCAAGTATAAATCCACTCCATCTTTCAATGAACTTCTCTTACGGACAAAACTGAAAATAACTCTATTACCGAAACTCGATAAAATGTTGTCCAAGTTTTGTTTTTGGGAAAGTATTTCGTCTCCCAAGAAATAAACTTGAAAAAATGACTTTTCTCTTATTCATTGTACATTTATGTATGATTTATAAAAATTCTCCTACTTACGAATTACTTATCGACACGAAAATGGCTTAAATGAGCAACGTATACATTCGGTTTCCGCGAGAGTGAGATTTTTTTTCGCCAAACGGGAAAACTCGGCGGGGCCGCACGAAGTTGGACCCGCCCGCGAGCGCTGATAGTGCCCTTGATAGCGTTGAACGTGGCGAGAATTCGCGATCGATGCCAGCCAATTTACATTGGCTGGGTCAGGATTCGAAGAGTGTACTTTCCAGTAGGATCTCGTTGCTGACCGCACGCCCCTGGAGTTCTTTCCCGGGTAACTTCACCGCAGCGCCCGAGCTCCACTGTTTCTCCAGTTGGCCACGTCCCGGCTACGATTCCCACACTCATACATCGACAAACCCAAAGCGCACCCGTCCAACACTCGAGGCACGTAAAGGGACGACATATTCCCCGAGCAGAAAAGCACTCCTTTGCCGAAGCGCCACGCAAAGATCAACTGCATTGGAAAACAGAGATGATAACCTTATTTCATAATGTTATGAATTAGCAACAACGGAAGTTGATGGAACTTTTCATAGAGAACGGATACCTTTCAACAACGTATGCAAGCTCCACAAATGAAATAAATAGAACTATATGGACAAAATAGACATGTGGTATGTGTGATATTGAAACGGTATAGAACGACATCATGAAACAAGTATATATACATCACTGTTTGTAGTATTTACATACTTTTAAATTATTGAAAATAACAGCACAAAAATGATAAACAGTATTTTCATACGTATATCCCACGTAAAGTTTATGAATAAGTAGAAGGGCTAGGCGGGTTCAAAGCCCCCCACTCCAACTCCCATCACGTGACCCCCCATTCAACTATCCCCCTCCCTCGTCCCCGCGTCGGTAAGGTAGAATCCCAAGATGGCGACGGTCGGTAAAACAGAGAGTATCAACTGGCAATAATACCTGCGGTCGGTAAAACAATAGTTAACCTACCATCGGCAATACCTCCTGTCGGTAAAACCTACCATCGACAATACATCCTGTTTTACCGACCGCAGGTATTACCGATAGCAGATACTCTGTTTTACCGACGACCGCCATCTTAGTAGTCTACCTTACCGACGAGGGGACGAGGGAGGGGTGGAAGGGGGAGAAGGAGGGGGGAGGTCACGTGATGGGAGTTGGAGTGGGGGGGCTTTGAACCCGCCTAGCTGTTATACTTGAATATGAATGAAAAAAAATCATTAATATTGAAAATGAATTGATTAAGATACTTTTTTAGCGATTTTTGATTCACTTAGTTCTTCCACTATTGATCAAAGTTTTTCTATTGTTACGAATCAAATATCTGCACTTCCCAAAACATTGTTTCCGCTTGTTACGGTATTCAAGAGCTTGGCTAATAGAGAACCTACCATGCATGCCTGAAAAAATTGAGGATGCAACATGATGTTGACGTGACGCGAACTAGTCAATACGAGTGTAAACTTGCTGAATTGTGAGCTCTACCATATTCATCGAGGCTATTGTCGAGTGATGAAATTATAGACGTGCTCTGAATGAAAATTTTCTTTTTTTAGTATATTATGATGGTGTATGAAAAAATGACAAAATTGCGTTTCATGTGAAGTTTTTCAACTACAAATTATTGAAATGAAAACTGCTGCCTCAAATTGTATATGTAACTCTGAAGAAATAATTTTTATTATAACAAAAACGCATTAAATTACACAAAAAACAAATTATAGAACCAAGTTTCAATGTAAAAATTTTCCTACTTTTCTTTTTCCTGACAATAGATACCTCTTTCAACGGCATTCGGAAACTGCATACAAATGATTATGAATGCGATGCGTTGCGCAAATTATAAACTGTCTCAAAAAATAGGTCACGAGCGATTATGCGTGACCGCGCAACTTCCCGTTCGACGGTGGTACATTAATTTTCTGGTAAAGCTATTATGACGGTTGTCTATGTAGACCTTTTTTTTCGATTACCGCTTTCATTGCTGTGCTTGATTAAGTGATTTCATAAAGAAGTGAACAGTTGACGAAAATTGCTTGAAAATATAATTATTCGTAGCGAGCGATGATTCCATTGTTAGTTTGAAGGCAAGTGTCTGTTAAATGACGAACAGTTTAATGGAAATGTCGCTAACAGAGACAATTAATTTTTAAAAAGTCAGAAAAAATTCCTTTAATAATGTTTGCTACTATTTAAAATAGAAGTAATTAATTATTTTACGAACTGTACATACAAGCATGCACTCGACTCATCTGCGCAGAACATGGATTGGTAACCAAATAATATTCGCGAACGCGGTTCAGAATCACGCTCTTTGCATAAATCACATTGATCATTCTCAAATTAAGTCACGATTCATTCATGATATGACACATTGTTTCAAGTTGAATGACTGAAAATGCATGCCACGACTCTCAGTGAGACCTGGACTAGGGCCAACATTCTTTGAATATAACAAGCGCTGATGTTTACAGTGTCAAGTGGATGTAGTAAAAATTTATGACGTTTTATCGTGCAGCGGCGCATGCGTTCGAGTTTACGAATGAAAATTTCCGATGCTCTATAAATTACGCGAACCGTTATAGATGAATGAGCTGGATTTTTCAGCTCGCCGAGATATGAGATATGTCAAACGCCGTAAAATCCTGATTCGCTTTACAATCTTCTGGGTAACTATAACGCGAAAAATGCCTGATATCGGCACGGTTACACGTAGCCCGAAGACGCGTGAAGCTTGATCAAAGCCAGCGATGCGATTATGTAAAGTAATTTGTACTGCATTATCTCGTGACAGGGCAATTATATCAGTTATCAAGCCCGCGTTTTCCCGGGCGACTTTCCGCCGGGCCCTAGAAAATGGCCCGCTAATGAAATAGGTTTCGCGGTCAGTTGGCGCTGGACTTGGTATCCCCTGATTCGGAATTATCGTCATTCATGCGGCTTACCTGTCTGTCACTTTGTCAACATGCGCATAATCTGATGCAGTTCTCCCGTTAAATCATGTGGGCAAGTGCATTCCTGATGATCAGTAGCGTAGTTGCATAACGGACAAACACTGACCGGTGTAATCGGTTCGTCTGATTCCATAGTAATTTAGTACTTGATGCAAAGAGCCGCTAAACGCGTGATTGCATCTGCGAGCTTCCGATTGCCCACAATGTCCCGCGAAACGCAGATAAAGTCATTATAAAATTTGACCCCCTGGAAGTATGCGCGCTCGGATAGCTCGCGGCATTCGATCCTGGATCGAGGGAACGTTGGTCCCTGTGATGAAAAATAAACATTTCCCGAGTGTACGCGAGGTTGTTGCGAATCGAACATTTTAAACGTGCAGCGACAGTAGAAATCGAAAAGGAAACGGAAAAGTTTTGCCAAGGTTGAAAAAGGAAAAAAAATTAAAATAAACATTTTTACTTCTCCTAACCTCTTCATTTTTGCAATCTTTTTTTACATTCTCTTATACTTCTTCTGCCTTCTCTATCCGTTTTCTACTCTTTATCCTAGTAAAACATTAAAAATATATTGAAATTTGTATGCTATTAGTCGAAATAAATATGAATCAATCAATTTCTGTTGATTTTGTCTATATAATGCACATCATATTTACATCACTGGAGTAATGAAAAATATTGAAGTATTGTAAATGAGAATTTTTCTGTACATACATAAATTATGCCGAACAATGATTTATTCGAGGAAAATACCCTAAGAACAAAAGAACGCGTTACCAACTGATACAAATTGATCAATCTTCCTATAAGCTACCTTTAAAAAATCGATATTTTAGCTATCATGAGGACAACCTTACACTTTTTTCACAGTAGCGCTTGTAATTGATAATAGGGAACTTGACAAAAAAATTCTGTTATATACGAATGTTAGATAATTAAAAAAATATTGACACGTATTTTTTCATTTATTAATTGATCGAGAACTGCAGGAGATACAGAGGTTTAAAAAATCTAGAGTGGGGGGTGTTACGTCAAGATCCATATAAATTTCTATTGTCTTCATATGTGACGCGATTTGAGAAAAGATACTGTAGGGTACAAATCGTTTAGGTCTACTTTCCAATGCCTTTGAGACAGATAATGTGCCTAAACGATCGGTACCCTAAGGTATCTTTTCTCAAATCGTGTCACATATGGACGGTAACGTCACATCATTTTTTTGAAACCTCTGAAACTCTATCAATTTCCAGTCTATCAAAAAAAGAAAAATAAATGTTCATTTTTTTTGAGTTCTTGAATATACATCTAAAGTGGATTTATAAATTTTTTTCGAATCAAGTTCTCTATTGCTTTTTTGCATCGTATTTTCCGAATAATTTTTTTAAATCAAAGTGCTGTTGCTTACCATGAATGTGTAATTTGTTTTCATTTATTGTCAACATTGTTTCTTAAGACTTACCCATTTTTATCACAAATTCGATCAGTTTGGAGGCAATATCAATAATAAGGAAAAAAACATCCACCCTTCATTATTAAAGCTTTCGTTCACTTGATTGGATCCTTATTGGGAACTACAATTTTAATGTTCTTTACTCCTAGTCTCAGCTTTTCGTCTTATAAACAACAATTTATTAATCCATATAATCTACTTTATTTTGACCTCGTTTTATAATACTATTTTCAGTTGATTAATATTTCTTTGAGTAATAATTTATGAGCTTATCATAATTTTTTTACAATTTCAAAAATTTAAAGCCTTGTCTTTTCTTCTTGATATGCAAAACATTAAATTTCATTAAACCATTCATATTTAAAAATATATTCGTAATTTCCTTAACATTTATAATATCAAATCTTATACTTGTTTAGCATTTTATTGAAATATATTGACTAATAAAGCTGCATTCATATAATTCGAGCTATGCGACTACCATGTATTCATGTGTTTGAATACGGCTTCCGGCGAAATCGTGACAATATTTACTTTCGAGAAATATGTATGAATAAAATTGAACTAAAACAACAAATAAACATACATATATTAAATGGAATGCAGCTTTAACACCGTAATGAAGATAAACAGAATGGTAAACAGTAGATACTTTGTATCTATCTGATAATTAGCACTTAATTAAAATCAAAATATATAGCTGTTTTTTGCATATTTTAAGCAAACACGTGACTATAACATTAAAAAACAGGAAAATAATGAAGATAATAGTGAATTATGAGCTAAGAAAGTAAGACAAATAACACTGTGCAACAAAATTTGAGTTTGAAAAAGTTGATGAGCTCTCATTAGCAAAAATCGATAGTACATGGCCCCAAACGCATATATGTCGGAGCATTTTCATACGTTAACTCTTGTTAATGAGTAATTAATTATTTAAAATTCTCAACTTAAAAATGGTAACTAATTTTTTTCGGATTTTTCTGAGCTGAAAAGTCCTCTGCCACTTTTCGCAAAACTCAAAATTGACTGAGATATTCAAGTTTGAAATTTAACCAATAAACGCGGTTTTCCGAGGAGTGGGGATAAAAATCACGGACTAAAATTTACCTAAATTTTCTGCATATTTTTCTGAGTACAAAAGTCCTGTGCAGTTTTTAAAAAAACTCAAAATCAAAAAAAATATTTGAATTTGAAATCTAAGAAATCTGATTGTTTAGAACCTTCAACTCTGATATCTATTTAAATTTTGAGTTTTGCGAAAAACGGCAAAGGACTTTTCGACTTGGAAAAATATGAAGAAAATTTGGATAAATTTTGGTCTGTGGTTTTTATCCCCACCACTCGGAAAAGCGCGTTTATTGGTTACATTTCAAACTCGAATATCTCAGCCAATTTTGAGTTTTGCAAAAAGTGAAAAAGAACTTTTCAGCTCAGAAAAATCCGATAAAAAGTTAGTTAAAATATTGCACGTTGATTTTGGCACACCCTGTATAATACATTTAAGTTTATAAAACTTTAATTGAAGTCATTAATTATTATTTTTCCCGAAAATGCAACTTTCCGCCAATTTTTCAACAGAAATACGTTCTCCAATTCAAATGAGCGATTTTTCTATTTTCGTTTTTAAAATCGAGGGAGTTATACGATTTTTAATTTAGAATTTTCAATAATTCATTACTTGTAAACTAGAGCCAACTTTTGATAATGCTCCGACATATATGCGTTTGAGCCCATGTACTATCGATTTTTGCTAATGAGAGCTCATCAACTTTTTCAAACTTAAATTGTGTTGCACAGTGTAACAAATTACAGTTGAAATGCAAATTTTCTACGTTTTGAGAAAAGTAGAAAAGGTTTTTAGTATTTCAGAGAAGGATGAAACCCACTAAAAATATTCCTGCAAGCATAAGAGATTTATTTTTCAATATTTATTTACTGAAATTTACGTTTTTTCTTCTAGATGACGCTTTATAGTTAAAAAAATCCCAATAAATTTGGTTAAGCTGTATCTCCGAAAAAAATGAGCGAAAAAAGTATTTTATGTTTTAAATTATACCTTACTTCCTCCCCCCTCAAATTAATGTGGAATTGGGTATTAATTGTAAATAAAATTTTATAAAAAATATCAGTGAACTAGAGGATTCCCCGCAAGCGAGGGCGAAAACAATAGAATGAGAAGTTTGGACACGTATATAAGCATGCCGAGTTTTGTCTCGGTATGAATCTCGTATGGTATTTCGTTAAACAGGCTTATGTATAATTTAATGACACTTTTCATGAAAATTGATCGTAAACATAATTTTTCAAGTGTCACTTAAACTCGAAGTAATGGACATAGTTAAACCAAGTCAATGGGCCCAAGGTGGTCAGGCAGGGGGTCTAGCTAGTAAAAACTCAAAGCAAGAGCTTACGACTATGAAATTCCAGTCATTACAGAACTTGTTCGTTCGGTTCTAGATTAGTTTGCGCGAGTGCGCGAGTTTTGTAGGCAATGCTACAGATCCGAGAAGTGTGTTGAAGGTCTCGTAGACCAATTAGAACCTGAAACGAACCGGCTTAAATTATTCGCCGCTGTCTAATTTTCCATCGTTAAAGGCCAATTCTGCATTTCACGCTACAGTTTTCCGCATTCGAAAAATTTCGCGCAGCAAGATTCGTGACCTTGATAAGTCGTGTGAAGAAGAAAAACGGCTGATTGATAAATTGATTTAACTCTTTGGTATCTTCACTGTTCTACTGGCGTTAATAAATAAATTTCCAACAATGTTTTCTCGGTCTTCATTGAACGAAGCCTTCAGTTGCAGCGTTTTCGATTTCACTTGTTAACTGCAATTTGGAAATCAGTTGAGGAAAAATTACGAACGAAAACTGTTAAGTGGGCGCAGTTGTGAGTGGCTTAATAAGTTCTTCTACGCTACTATCACACACAGTGGCGCTCTACGAGAAGTTTAAACTTCGTTACTGAATATAAAAGATTTTATAGGAACTAATTCAAAGGTTCTTCCTGAGTTGGAATAAGATAAGGGGTTCTCTGAACTCGCTTCTGCTTTGTCCCTCGTAAATTTTTCTTTATCTCAATGAGTTTGAGAATGAATGTTAAGTTACTTGTATAATGTGCTGTTGAAGTGAATTCGCACGAACATCGAATTCTGCGCGGAAAAATTCGTGATTATAATGGTACGTGTGATAAAGATGGATGGATGAGACTGTTTCTTCGACATTACCAAGTTTCTATTCAAAGGACGTTCTCACAGAAATGAATTCTACATCTCATTAAGAATCCGTGGACGGTAAATCCGTTAAACCGATTTTTCGAACTTGTGCAGAAAAAGTTGAATTTTTTTTTTTAATGACTAAAAATTTTTAATTAATTTGCATCATTGGTAAATGACGAATATCCTATTATATTGCTCTGTAATGATCTAACGTACATCAAGTTGATCTCTACCAAGTTTCCGATATTCATACACGGATTATTTGATTTTAAATATTTCCACATGGTCAACGCGAGATGAAAATCTGGTTACAATTTTCTCCGCCTCACGTTCTAACACTTGATTTATTCATACCCGATAACGAAATTCTGTGCGACCCTCGTCGCATTAAGGAACAGTTGTACCGTCGTAAACTCAAATTGTGGAGCGGATATGAAACTCGCTCGTGCAGGTACACAACGTCCAGACTACTCGCGGATTTCCCATTATTTTACTGACAGCTCAAGCAAAGTCGTTTTCGGTATGCGCCAGAAGAGAACGTAATAGTACAAGCTTCAGACTGATTTTAACTCTCGCCACCGCTTGTAGCGAGAAATAATGATGGTTATAGAAAGTTTTAATCGAAGTAGATACTGACGGGATACGTATCAAAATAACAAAATGAGTATGAAAGCAGGTCGTTTTATCAAAGAAACCTTTGACGTAATTGATAATCAAATTTCGAAAACTGTTGTACACTACAAACTAGATATAAATTTATAAAAGCAAAGATTCTTCCTGACAGGAATTTGTTTTTGCTGAGAAATCGAGAAATTATTGCTCAGGATGAAGTTTTTTACTACAGTATGTTGAAAATGATTTACAAATAAATAAGGCAATTTTGTTTTCACAAAAATTATTCATAGTAATTAGTGCAAAAATTCCAGAACTTTTCACGCAAATTTGCGTTTCTTTTTCACGTTTTCGAGCTTTACAAAACTTCTGTTTGAAGATGACACTTTTTAATGAGTTTTTTCAAGTTTTCAATGATAACATCATTTACTATAACAACCGATATTGTCGACAAACTCGAGAATCTCTGTTTGATAGACATAGGAATATATTACGTTTAGGTCAACATTCCGCAATACCATGTGATTCTGTTGCGACTAGCTTTCAGTAAATTCTAAAGTTCTCGTGTAATTTCTCCGCCCGATACACTCTAATTATCAAAGGTACATCACAGATTTTAATTTCAACATGATAAAAATTTTTGTTTTTTTTTTAGAATTCAAATATTGATTAAGAAAAAAAACGCGTTGCTCTCTAGGTTGAAAGGATGTAATAAAAGTTTTTATAGTCAGGAACACCACTTACGAGACGAAATATAATTTTTCATCATCAAGTTTTTTGTTTCATGAAAATTTTGCGGTAATAAGGCTTTAATTTCCTTTTATACATTTCTAAAACGATAAATTCATGCTTTTTCCGTACCAATTCATTTTGTCATATACAGACTATACGTTTTACAATTTTTCATTCAAATTTTTTCCACTAATTATTATTCATTGTGATGAGAGTGAGATTAAAGCACAGAAACACGTATCGTTCGGCGAATGAAAAAATAGTTGAAAAAGTTTGTCGTTATTTAACAGTGTCGGTCACAGAATTAATTATTTTCTGTTAGATATTGGCTTTTTTTCACCGACATTACGGAAAATATATAAAAAATTCACAAATTTATGAGAATAAAAGTAATAGAACCTTTAATAATGACATAATTTTGCTCTAAAAGTGTTTTAAATAAATTTTATGGAAATGCAATAAATTATCGATACATTCTATAATAATGAATTAAAAGTATATAGAATCAGTGAAATTTCAGCATTAAAGTACAAAAATTATTAATTAGTTTCAGAAAAATTAATTATTATAAGATTGAAGACACTATTTGCAAGACCAAAATGCATAAATATAAATAGTATATACACTTGGAAAAATTTTTGATCCCTCGAATCACAGAGAAAAAAATTATTTCAAAATACGAAATCGGGTCATGCTGGACATTCTATAGATACAGACAATAGTCTATCGAACAAGGTTCAGTCATAATCAGAGACCTCGAGAGAAGAAATTATCTCTAATAATGGAGATTAGGCGTTGCTTTCTACTTTGTATTTTGTCTTTGCCGCCGACTATGTAGAAACGATTATAAATACATAAACAGCGAAAATCATAATGCCGGCATAACTCGAGCGAAAACCATCATTTATCTCCTTGTTTAGTCCGTTAAATGTAGCCGGAACGAGCTGACAATCTTGCGAAGCAATTACAGTAATCGATGAAGGGGAAAATATGTGTGTCGTCGAGATTTAGAGACATCGTAGCTCTGACTGCTCTGAGAGGAAGTGACCCAGGTTCAATGTTCAACAGCAGAAGGAGAGAAAGAAAAATCTCTGAGGTTCGAAAGAAAGAGTAGGCGGAGCAGCTACGCTAACAAGATATTTTTTTGAGTGCTTAAATTATGTGTATTTTCTACAATTTGCTTAGAAATTAGTACTTCATCCAACAAAACACTATTATTTGAAATAGTTCTTGCATGTATCGAATTTTGGAAATTGAGTTATCAAAATGTTTTCCATCGAATCGAGAATGAGCCTTGTATTAAGGGGCCATAAATTATGAGAGCACTCTATCCTACCCAAACACATTTGAGTCATGAAATCGGGGGAAGACTTTTCTGAAGCCAGGGCCATACAGACTCTGCCGAGAGAGCGAAAGATGGATGCCCCTTTCCAAAGCGCTTCTGCCCTCTTTGGGATAGCACTTTGATGCAAGACTGCACGTGGAAAGGGATCCATTAGCGCGGGGCCATTTGAATATTTGCAAACCGTGCAGGTTTCACAGTGTAGGGTGGGGGATTGTAAAAAGTTGTAACACACCGGCACGTCACTTCCACTCTAAAACTGTCGCCGGCTTGGCTGGCTTTTCCGAATGACCCCATGAATAACGAGAACGATCTTGTCGAGTACCACTTGCAAACGAGGATTTTTTCGAAACTTGACATCATCATGAAACTGTATTTTATTTTCATACTCCATGAAATAAAATTCGCGAGATAGAAGGTACGGATTTTTCATATGTTCATGTAAAAATAGACAAAAAGTTTCATGATTAATCACAAAGAATCAGAACTTATCATTGTTTTTTAACACAGTATATCAGTTTTTTCTGGTCCTTATTAAGTAGCTTTTTCATATAATAACAATTAAACTCGATAAACTCGAATGTGATTACACATTAACATCTACATTTTTTTGAAGTGCATCATCGAGTCATGAATATAGGGATAAATTATTAAGGGAGGTTGCTACTTTGTTGGGCCTAAAACCTACAATTTTTTTTAAAAATTTGTCTTGGGGAAACTATTCAAGATAAAAGGCTGAAATTTCGCATGATTTTGAATCAGTATTTATTTTATCCGTAAAAAATTTTTTTGAATGCGGGTATGCAAAAGATCATCCCTGAAACTAAAATTTTTTCAAATTTGCTTTTCGATGAAAAATTTTCATGTCGTTCCAATGTACATCCATAACAAAAACTTAACTGATATTTTAGTGATATCCATCTAATGTTCTTGAATCTTCTTTCCTGAACGTCTTTTTGACTATGTGAAGCATCCATTCACTTTTCTTTGTAGTCTACAGTTGATTCAACTCATAATTTTCATTCAAATTTTAAATATATTTCATTGATACTATTAACTATATTATTATATTCAAAATTTTCTGGGTTAATATTTGAAAAAGTATTGGTAATACTTTATTTCTAAAGCTTATTTTATGTAAGATCAATGAAATATATTTAAATAATCTATTCCAATCTAATTAATCAGAATCGAAAAGATTGTTATTGTTTATAAAAATCCATTTCATAAAATTCTTTGTGAGAATAACGATTCCTTTAGAATTCGATCTTTATAATTTTCGAAAAATTATAATCATACAGTAATATTTCAAAACTTTTTTCCCTGTCAGTTTTTATTTTTCTCACATGATTGGGAAGTTGGGTTGATTTAAAAAATATTAGATTTCTTAAAAATTTGATGAAATAGAAAAATCCGAAAAAGATGATTACTGAATACATTGTTTTGATTATATTTCTATTTTATTCGTGAAATTTCTTTCTAGACATGAAAATATTGATCTTTATAACGAATAAATTATTTCATTTGTTCGATGAAAAAAAACTGTAACTAAAAGATGCAAGTATTCAGAAATCATTATATTATCTATAATTTTTTTTGGCAGATTTTGAAAAAAATTCGCATACATTTTTGTCTCTAAACTATAATCCAGAAAAATAGCTGAACATATTGTGAACATAATAAATAACTAGCTACTGAAGTTAAATCATGAGTAAAATTTCAGTAGTTGAAATAGAAAGAAAGAAATGAGAATAGTCATGCAAAATACGCCGGGTATATTTGGATTTTTCGCCCTAAAAAACAAATGAACTCCGAAATTTGCAAACTTTTTTGAATCTTAGAAATAGAAATTCAACTAGGAGCTAAAGCCGTGTTTTAAGAGTTATTTGAATTAATTTTAATTTATAATACTTTTTTAAAAAAATTAACGTTCCAAAAAAATTATGGGAAATGTCTCACAGCTTTGGAAATTAACGTGATCCGAAAAAATATTGACGTCAAACCTGTTTTGTGGACTCGATAATTTTATGACTTTAGAATATCATAACAAAATTTAAAAAATTTATTTTTGTACTTCTTAACTGGCGAATGAGAAATGAAAGATTGTTAATACTAAGTTTTTTTCGGGATCAAAGTATATCGAGACAGAAATTATTGAGATTGTGCAGTCGAGAAAATAAACGGTAACCGAATGTGAGATTGTGTTTTTTTTTGTGTTTCATTGTCAACACTAGAACTCACAGAATCACTTAATAAGAAGTAACTGATTGTATTAAAATTATAATCTATTTATATAATTGCATTATCGTTTTTAATAATTATTGAATCTAAGTCAGGGAAAATGTACTTGAAAAAATTTCCGGGTTCCAAATTACAAAACTGTAGAAAATGCACATTGTACTCCCCGGAAACAAAAGTATCAAAACTGTTCTTTGCAGCAATACGGTAGCAGTATGAACTTAAAGAATCCTCTTCAATCTTTTTGAAGCACACATGTGGTCTCGCGTGAGCCGATTGCTCGTGGGCGACATGTCGAAAATTCACGGCCCTGAGCATTTGAGACTTGCTATCTCACGCAATCCGTGAGATTTTCCCGGGCGATAACCCACGAAATTACCTGCGAAACTTGAAAATAACGCCACGCGCTTGGATTCCAGATAAACGAGAAAGTTAGCCTCAGTGGCGCTTTCCTGGAATGGCAGATTAAATAATGCGTCACCGTGTTCTTCATTTTTACCCGGCGACGTTAACAACTTTGATCCCTATCCTCATCCCGATCCTTGTTTATTATTCTACTTTTTATAGGGGCTCCGAAGAAGTTGTAACTGGAATTATGGAGGGGCTTTTTGCGCTCCCAGCGTTTCATCAACTTTGCAAGAATCCAATGTGGGAACATGTGAATAAGGACACGTTATTACGCGGTTTTACGCGTTTCCGGAAATCAGTAGTGGTTTTATCATGCCAATTTATTGCCGGTAGCACGATGTGTATGCAGATAAAATTGTGAACTTGTTGCGGGAGGAAGTGCTAGTAGCGCTGGATTTTTAACAGCTCGAGGCGTTGAAGAAGCAACTTCATTCATGTCTTAGTTTCTCGACATATTATTATTCACACTAAAGGTTCAGGAAATTCCGCATTTTTTTTACCACTGAATATTAAATGTACTCATTATTAGAGCGGGTAAAAATATGCACGAAAAATGGAAAATATGCGTATAGATATGCTCGAAAAAACGTCAAAATATGCACGATCATATGCATGAAAAAATGTCGGAAATACAAGTGCATTACATCAAAATGACTTTATTCATCGCGACGTTCTAGGTTACAGTGAACAAAAATGTGCTTTCGCAGATTTTCAAAAAGAA
>JAPYZL010164736.1:0-12959 GCA_030522825.1 Platygaster orseoliae
TTGATTTTGTCGCGAACTCTTCTAGTGGAACGGTTTCGGTGAATTCAGTAGGCACAATAGATTCTTCAGGTATCTCTTGGATAGTGACGACGGGTGTTTTACCATCTTCTTCTACAGTTGTTTCAATTTCAACCTTTTGCTTGTCACCTTTTCTCTTGATAGTCCGTTTAATATTTTTTTTGGCAACTTTTCCTGTATCAGTTATCACTTCAGCTACAGTTACTGATACTCTTGTGGCCTCAACGGGTGATTTTGTAGCGAACTCTTCTTGCGGAACGATTTCGGTATATTCAGCTGGCACGATAGGTTCGTCTGGTATCTCCTGAACAGTCACAATAGGTGCATTACCTTCTTCGACGACAGATGTTTTAATTCGCTCTTTTTGCTTGTCACCTTTTTTTTTTATAGTGTGTTTTACAGTTTTTTTGTTTATTTTACCCACTTCGATCAAGGCTTCAGTAATGGTTATCGATTGTGGAGCCTCTTCAACAGATGTTTCTGTCGCTATATCTTTTTGTGGAGAAGTGACTGTAAATTCATCAGGCAAAATACCTTCTTTTGGTAGTTTATAGGCAGATGCTTGATTGATTTTTTCTTCTCCTTCAACTATTTTTTCTTGCGTCTGATGCTCTGTGTCAACTATCAAGACCTGTTTTTTATGTTTCTGAGAGCGTTTTTTTCGAATGTTCTTTTTTTCTGATGTCTTGTCACTGTCAATACTTTTTACTGTTACTTCAAAGGTTGTTGTATTTTTTTCTTTTTCATTTTCTGGTTGTTCATCGATCATTTTTTTCTCATCTTCATTTGTATCCGAAATTTCTTGTATTTCAACTGTTAGACTGTTCCTGTGAATTTCTTGTCTTTCTGTATCATTTTCGATTTCTTCTTCTACAACAACTGCTGACTGATTATCATTCTCATCATGTTTTCTATTTTTCATTACTGTTCTGATACTTCTTATTGCTTTTAATTCTCCGTCTGTACTACTTTTTCTGAAACGTGTTGTGTATTCTTTTTCTACTTCAGTATCTGAGTCTTCCATTGTTTTGTGTATAATTTTTGGCGTTTCATGTTTTGGTATGTGTTGTGTTAGGGTTTCGTGATGATGTCGATGTTCTGCGTTTATTTCTGAAACGTGATTGAGTATGCGTGAATGGATATAACTCATGTAGTTCGTATAGTTTTATGTGCTAGTATTTTAATTGCATTTGTTCTTGATTTGTTTATCGTTTATGTAATTTCAGTGAAGTGTAATTTTTTTTAAGAAATTTGTACTTCATAGTATGTTCAGTTTATGATAAAATGTATGAAGTACGAAACGATTTATGTACAAATGATATAACTGATGATCAAACGACATATATTTATTAGATAGGTTTATAAAAAATGATGTCATTTCACCGTCCATATGAAGACAATAGAAATTTATATAGATCTTGACGTCACACTCTCCACTGTATATTTTTAAAACCTCTGTATTTCCTACAGTTCTCGATCAATTAATAAATGAAAAAATACGTGTCAATTTTTTCTAGTTACCTTACAGACGTATATAACAGAATATTTTTGTCGAGTTCCCTATTATAGTAGGTAGAGATACAAACTTAAAAAATCATCTTCAAAATGAGACATTTTCAGAAACAAATTTATATGTTAAATTACTTCAAAATTTGTAATTGAGACGAAGGAATGATTTTTCAGCCTTAATTATTTACATTAATAATAATGAATTTCATAACAAATTGCTATAGAGTAACACAAAATATAAAAAAGTATCACTTTTTTCGCATCACACCTTTCCTGATTCACGATAAATGTATCGTTAATGGTTCGCAGTTTCTAATATTTTTTGACTAAATAAATCGACATTTTTTCATGTACATGTCTAGTATGCTGTAATGTACTTACCAGTCATTTGAGTAAGATGTTCTGCTTCAACAGAGACTGTAGTGAGTTTTTCTGTAGGCTTCTTGGATTCGGGAATATGTGATGCGATTTCATCTGTTGTATCGATTTGTGTGACTAGAACACTGTGTTTTATTTCGTGCAATTTTTGTGCTAATGCTTGTTTCAGTTCTTCTGGTTTGAATTCAGATGTTGTGTTTTCTGGAATGATATGGTCCTTAATAGCTACTATACGTTCCACGACATCCGGTACAGCTGTCATTTCTTTTGCAGTTCCCTTGATCACTTTTTCAGCTTCTGTTTCAGTCGCTGTTATTTCCGTTACTTGAACGCTTTCAGAAAGTCTGAATTTGATGTCAGCTTCGACTGATTTCAATGCTTTCTCTATAACTAATGTACCTTCATTTTCTTGAGTAGTTGGCTGAGTTTGTATGATATTTTCAAAAGGTGTCTGATCTATATGGATTCTTTTTCCTTCTGGCATTGTCATTTGTTTGAGTTCTTCAGTGGTTACTGAAGACATCACTTCGTCAGTTTGAGCAGTTGGTCTGCCGAAGATATTCACATCTGCTGATTCTTTCGAAGGTGCTTTTGCTTGCGGTAGGTTCATTTCCGTTTCAACTGATGTTGTTTCGAATATCGTTAATGACGTGAATTCTCCCACATCCAATGAACTTTTTTCTGCGTCCGGTAATTTGTAATGATCAAGATGTTCAGTAGTATTTGATGCAATTATTTGAGAAGTTTCTGCAGTTGGCATTCCAGCCAGATTTGTTTCAGCTTGAGTTTCTTTTGGTTGTTTTGCGAGTGTTAGAATACTTTCTGATTCATTTGATAAGATTTCTGATATGACAAGAGTTTTCGTTTCTTCAAATTTCATCTCACTCGAGGAAGTATCTGGTTTTACGAACGCATCGAGTTCTTTGGTGCTTATAAAAGCTTGAACTTCAGTTGCTTGGCCTATTTCATGACCTTGAATGTCGAGGTCGGCTTGCTTTTGTTCAGGTCGTGGCATAAGTGATAAATTCATTTCAGTTTCATTAGAGATTGTTTCGGATGTTTGTAAAGATTTAAGTTCTTCTATTTCTCGCGTACCTTTTTGTCCAGCAACTGATTCCGTTTCTTCCAAAGCATTAACGTGTGATGCTGTGACGATTTCAGTTGTTTCAGCGACGTCTATACCAAACAAATTGATTTCTGCAGTTTTGGTCGAAGGTGCTACAGCAGATTCTATGTAGCCTTCGTTTTCATTGATCATGGTTTGCTGAACATGCAATACATTATGCTCATCAATAGTTGATATATGTATTTGTGATTCAGGTAAACTAAACTTTGCGAGTCCTTCGGTACTTGGAACAGTTAAGGTTTCTGTGACTTCTGCAATTTCTCGGCCATCTATGCTTATTTCAACGGATTTGGTTTTTGGGGCTTCAGAATTTTCTAATGCTACTTCAGTTTCATTAGAAGGTACTTCAGAAACTACGACTGGATGTATTTCTTCAGTCACAAGCTCTCCTGTCTGTTCATCAGGCTTGAAGGACCCACTAAAGTCTTTGGTTGTCAATCCTATGAGAATTTCGAGACTTTCAGCAACTTTTTGGCTGAATAATTCTGGGTGAGCAATAGAAGATTCGGTTCGTTTCTTGAGGTGTAGTTTTTCTTCTGTTTCCATTGACATCACCTGATCAATTGTGACTGATGACATTTCTTCCAAAATAACTTGACCTTTGAGTGATTGTGGTAGTTGAGATTCAGGTAGATCATCAGTATGAACGCTGGTTAGGATTTCCATCGATTGAGGTACTTTTCGGCCGAAAATTTCGTGTTTTGCCGTAGATTTGGACGGTAATGAGGCAGATGGCATATCACGTTCTGATTCAATTGAGAAAACTTCGGATGTAATTGTGGTTTCTAATGTGTCGATTGTTGTAAGACTTTTTTGTTCTTGTACAAAATCTTCCGGGGCCAATATAGATGCATCAGTAGCAGCAACAACTTCTGTCGTCTCTGCAACGTCGCTGCCACTAACTGTTATTTTCGCCGATTTTTCATTAACTGTTTCTGCAGCCGGTAGCTTTTCTTCAGTTTCACTTGCAGTACTTTGCGAAACGGATGCGGATGTAAGTAACTCCAATACAGGTTTTCCGATTGCTTTTTCTGGCATTCTCTCTTCAGCTAAATCACGAACTGTAGAAGCTGTTACGATTTCAGTAGTTTCAGCATTTTCTCGACCATAAACCTTAGTTTCAGCGAACAACGTAGACGGTTTTTCAGCAGTGGGAAGAATTTCCTCTGTTTCGTTAGAAGTGATGTCAGTGATAACAATGGATGAAAGATTTTCGTATTCTGTACTTCCAACTTGAGACTCAGGCTGAATTGATGATTGGAATTCTTTTGTATTAATCAACGTCAGTGTTTGGAAACTTTCTGCTATGTCTCTACCAGTTATTTGAGCTGCTTGAGCGATTCTTTCAGTGACTTCCTCTGATTGGAACACATCTTCAGTTTCATGGCTCATTGTTTGCGAGACTACAGATGTTATCAATGTATCTAGATGTGGCTTGCTACTTTCTTCCTTGGGTGCTATGGGAATGACAAGATCGTCAACAGATGTTAATGTTAATGTTTCTGAAACTTTTGCAACTTCTTGTCCAAATACGTTAATAGTTGTTGACTTTGTAGAGGGCATTTCAGCTGAAGGCATTTCCATTTCCCTCTCCATAGTGATTGTCTCAGCTACCACTGTTGATGACATAACGTCTATTGAGGAGGTTCCACTCTCTTTGTTTGGTGATTCTCGTTGAATTAATTTATTAGTCAATGTGGCCGTAATGATTTCTGTAGTTTCTGCGATTTCACGTCCTAACATCTTTTCTTCGGCTATAGTGGAAGTTGGTTTTTCTAAAGTTACTAAAGGTTTTTCAGCCTCATTAGTAATTGGTTGAGTTACAGCCACTGATGACAGCTCATCAAATTCTGCTCTACTTGATTGAGTTTCTGGTAACAAATCTTTTTTGAGTACTGTAGTACTTGTCATCATGAGTATTTCTGACGTTTCTGCGACATCTTTACCAAATACTTTTCCAACAGCCGCAGTTTTCTTGGGAGATTCTTCAGTTGTCAAGATTTCTTCAGTTTCGTGACTGTCAGTTTGTGAAACAATTGGAGTTGTCAAAGTTTCTATATTTGTCTTGCTTCGTTGTTGTTCTGTTGTTAAATGAGAGACGAAGTTGTCGACACTTGATGACACCGAAGTTTCGATAGTTTCAGCAACTTCTCGTCCGGAAATATTAAGTTCTGCTAATGATTTTGATGGTAACTCAACTGTCGGCATTGATATTTCTGTTTCAACAGAAACATTTTCAGACGTGATCGTGTGGGAAAATGAATCCATAGAGGCTTGCACGTTTTGTTTTACTGGTAATATTGCAGTTGCGAAATCTTCAGTCGTCCCTGCAGGTATGATCTCAGTCGTTAGTGGAACTTCTTGACCAAAGACTTGAGTTTGAGCAGTCGAGGTAGATGGTTTCTCAATACCAGGTAAAGTATCCTCTGTTTCATTAGTGATTACGTCAGAAACGATGATAGAAGATAGTTTTTCATACTCTGCTGTTCCAGATGTCATTTCAGGCATTTTTCTTTCCGATAATTCAATAGCGTTTGTCATGCTTAAAACTTCTGTGATTTGAGGTGCATCTCTGCTGAGAATATTTGCTTGTGACGCTTTCTTTTCTATGACTTGTTCGGCACTAAATGAACTTTCTGTTTCGTGAGTCACAGTTTGTAAAACCACTGAAGTTGGAAGAGTATCAAATTGTGACTTTCCTGTTTGTTTTTCAGGTGTTGTGGATATTGTAAAATCACTCACTTCTAGGACTGACAATGTAACAGTAGTTTCGGCAACTTCCCGCCCGAAAATATTAGATTCAGCGGATTTCTGTGAAGGTATTTCAGCTACTGGCATGGTTTCCTCTGATTCATTGAATACAGTTTCAGAGATGACTAATTCAGATAATTTGTCTACACTTGGAGATACGTGTTGTTCTTTGATCTTCTTGATTTCCTCCAAGTCTGCGGTTACTGATGCTGCAATGACTTCTGTAGTTTGTGCTAAAATTTGACCTAGCATTTTTTCTTCAGCAACTGAAATGTCTGGTAGTGTAGTTCTGAACAATGTATCCTCTTTTTCATTTATAACTGATTGAGACACTTGTACTGATGAAAGCTCTTCATATTCTTTTAAAGCATTATGAGTTTGAGGTTTTTCATCCTCTTTCAATTTTTCAATACTTGTCATTGGCACTTGCTCTGTTGTTTCTGCTGCGTCTCTGCCAGTCATTTCAGCTTGTGACGCTGTTCGTTCAGTTACTTCTTGAGCAATAAAATTTTCTTCTGTTTCATGAGTAACGATTTGTGATGTTATTGAAGTTAAAAGAGTGTCAAACTCTAGCTTGCTTGTTTTTTCATCAGGTAATACTTGCTCGACCAGTTCTGTTGCAGCTGAAGTCGTCAGCACTTCTGTTGTCTCTGCTACTCCATGTCCAAACATGTCTGATGTAGCTGATTTTTCCGATGGCAGGTCAAGAATTGTTATTGATTCCCCTACCTCATTTGATATTACTTCAGATACAATAACAGATGACAAGGTATCTATTGCTTCAATGCTCGTGTCTTCGTTTGGAATTTTCATACTTGAAAAATCTTTTGTAATTGATGCCGGAATTATTTCTTCTACTTCTGCGATTTCTCTGCCTAGAATTTTCGTTGTTGCAGTATTTGTTGATGGCTTTTCAGAACTTGGTAACGTGTCCTCTGACTCATTCACTGATAATTGCGATATTAATATTGATGATAATTCTTCAAACTCTGTCACAATTTCTCGAGTTTCAGGTTTTTCTGTTTCCTCAAGTTTTGATGCATTTAGCAACGTCATTATCTCCGAAGTTTCAGCTGCCTCACAACTAGTCATTTCAGCTGTTGATGCTGTTCTTCCTATTGTTTCTTCTGAGACGAATGGCTTTTCTTTTTCGTGATAAACAATTTGTGACAGTGACGACGCCGTAAGAGTGTCAAACTGTGGCGTAATATTATGTTCTTCTGGTAACATAGATTTTTCAAGGCCACTCACAGTTGATGATGTCAAAACTTCGGTAGTTTCAGCAACATTGTGTACTGACACGTCAGACGCAGCTGGTTTTTCCATTGTGAACTTGATTCTTTCCAGTTGACTTTCTGCTTCATTCCAAGTAATTTCGGAAACTTCAATTGACGATAAAGTGCCTGCCATTGAAGTTTTGCCTTGCCCTTTCGGCATTTCAATTTCTGACAAATCTTTCGTGGTAGACGCAGAAATGACTTCGACAGTTTCTGCGATTTCTCTGCCCAACATTTTAGCCTCGGCGATAGTGGTTGATGGTTTTTCAAGATTTGGCAAAGAATCTGTAGTATCAGTCGATATTACATTAGATACTGATAGAGAAGAGAACTCTTCAAACTGAGAGGTACTCATGTGAGCGTTAGGAGTGACTGATTTTTCAAATTTGTCAGTAATATCCATAGGCAAAATTTCAGTAACTTCAGCTGTTTCTCTTCCTGCTACGTGAGTTCGAGCTTTTTTACTCTCAGGCGCTTCTTCGCTCGGCAACATACCTTCTACTTCATGACGGATAGATTGTGTGATAACTGACGTTGAAAGAGTATGTAATTCCATATGCCCCTTGTGCTCTTCAGGTTTGACGTCTTCTGTTAACGTATTTATGCTTCCTAAAGTCACGATTTCCATAGTTTGAGCTATATCATGACCAAACAGACTAGGCTGTGCTTTTTCTCCCACTGAGATTTCAAGAGGACCGAAAGTTTCTTCCGATTCATTTGACGCAGTTTGCGAAACGATGAGAGACTTATTTACAATAATTTTTTCCATGCCAATTTGTTCTGCTGGTTTCTTCGAAACTAGCAAATCATCGACACTGGAAATGGTTTCGACTTCAGTTGTCTCGGCCACTTCATGTCCAGAAACGTTCTTTCCTGCTGTAGAAACTGCCGGTAATTCACTTATTTCTAATGATGTTTCAGATTCGTTGAGTGTCGTTTGACTGATGATTACAGATGCATGTTCATCAATAATTTGTTGGATATTTTTCTCTTCAGGAAGAGAGTGTTTTGCAAGAATACCAGTATTTGACATTGTGATGTTCTCTTTGATTTCTAGTGCCTCTTTCCCAGCAAAATGAAGGTTTGCTGTATTCGTTTGAGGAGTTTTTTGGATTGTCAATTCGTTCTTCGTTTCGTTTGGAACCACTTGCGTTACAATAATTGAAGATAGAGTGTCTAATTGTTCAATGACAGAACGTTTTTCAGGCGTTTCTTGTTCTGATAATGTCTCAGTTTGATGAGTTGATATGATTTCTGTTGTTTCAGCGATTTCTCGTCCTGTGAAAGACGCAGCAGCTTCTTTTTCGGTAGGTTTGACTTCGCGCAGGTAAATGTCCTCAGCTTCATTTAGAAAATTTTGTGATATTGTTGCAGATGGAAGAGCCTCCAAAGAAATTTTTCCTTTTTGTTGCTCAGGAATCTCGAGTTTTTCGAAAACGTTGACGTCCGTGAAAGTCTGCATCTGAATTGTTTCAGCAATGTCTCTCCCAAACAAATCAGACTGTGCATACTTATCATCCGGCATTTCTATATCAGGCATGGGTTTTCCCATTTCTGTTGATATAATATCAGATACAGTTATGGACTGCAGTGTGTCTAATTTTTCATGTGCTATTTCTTCAGCATAAGTTTTTTGTTGTAATAGTTGCTCAGCGTTGTCAATTGTTAATATTTCTTCAATCTCCAGCGTCCCTTGTATGTCTATAACAGTATGAGCTTCTTTTTCTTTCAGAGCCTTTGGTAAAGTCAGAGTCTCTTCTATTTCATGCGACAGAACTTCAGAAATACTCAAGGATGATAAAGCTTCTATTTCCTGCTTACTTTTCTCTTGAACTGGCAATTTTTGTTTTGCTGGCGTTTCAGCATCGAATACAGAAAAAATTTCAGTTGTTTCGGCAACTTTTCTACCAAAGATTTGCGGTTGAGCAGTGTTTGTACTGGGCAATGCAGTTGTCGAAAATTCGGTTACTTTTTCACTAGACGTGACTTCTGATGTAACTACTGGTGTTACAGATTCGAGCAACGTTTTACCTAATTCGAGTTGTGTTTTCTTTTCTTCAAGTTTCTCTACATTCATTTCTGTCTGTACTTCCATACTTTCAGCTATTTCTCTTCCTGAAATGCCAGACTTAGCGTTGATGTTAATTGGTTGCTGATACTCTTCGAGCGTATTTTCTAACTCATTATATTGCACTTGTGATACGACTGCAGGTAACAAACCGTCAAACGTTGCTTTCCCCGATCGCTCTTCTGGTTTATATGTTACAGTTAGCTCTTCATCATGGTCGACCGCGAGAATTTCCATAGTTTCTGCAGCTTCTTTATAAGACATTTCCTGGTGTGCCATCTTTCCTTTTGGAATTTCTCCAGTTGACAATGCTTCTTCTGACTCATTCAAATCTACGACAGTTATTTCTACAGACTTCATTTCTTCAACTTCTGCTGTTCCAGAATGCTTTTCAGGAATAGAAGGCTTCTTGAGTTCATCAGGGAAATTTAACGTTAGCAATTCATTGGTTTCTGCGATGCCATGGCCATTGATAAACAATGTCGCCTCTCTTTCTTTTGGCACTGTCAAAGCCGGTAAAGCATCTCCAAGTTCATGAGATATTATTTGAGAAGTGATGGCGGAAGGTAATGCATCAAATTGAAGTTTACCTGTCTGTTCTTCCAAAACTTCTGATTTTTCTGATTCAACTACGTTTGAGACAGTTATAGTTTCAGAAGTTTGTGCGATTTCTCGCCCACTTATACAAGGCAGTGCATTTTGAGTACCAGGAACAACTGCAGATGCAAAGTGATCTTCATTTTCAGAAACGATTGATTGGGAAATGACCAATGGCTGTAGCAAGTCCGTTCTTGATTCTCCACTCTGCATCTTTGGGATTGTCACATCAGCAAGGTTTTCTGTATGATCTGTTAGTATGATTTCTGTGCTCTCAGCAATTTCTCTTCCAAGAATATTAGAATGAGCTGTTTGTTCTTTTATAAGCGCAACACTTTCCGATTCTTGTTCTGATTCATGTGGCACTGTTAGGGAAATGGCTAATGGCTGAAGTTCTTCTATGTCTGTTTGTCCTCTTTGTTCATCTGGTAATATGAGTGTTGGTAACTGCCCTACTGTAGCGGATAAAATGATTTCTGATGTTTCAGCTATTTCTCGTCCTGATATACCTGGTTTCGCTGCCTTCATTTCAGGCTTTTCTGTTTCAGGCATAATGTTTTCCATTCCACTTGATATCGTTTGACTGACGGTAATCGATGTAAGCTCATCAAAGGAGATATGACTCGTACTTTCTTCAACTTTTGGAGTTTTCAATTCCTCGGCACTTGAAATAGTCATTACTTGAAGCGTTTCCGCAGCTTCATTTTTTTGTATACTCGAATCTGCGGTAACCTCAAAAAGTAATTTAGCTACCGTCAGTTCCGATTCTAACTCATTAGATGCTGGTTGAGTCACTACCAAAGGTAAATTTTCAATTGCATTAATTGACGCAGTTTTCTCTTCCATTGTATGAGCAAAGAACGTGTCTTCTTTGTCTTGCGTCATAGCTTCAAAAATTTCTAAGGACTTGATTTGCTTAATTTCAACGGAAGCACTGTGAGTCGTTGGTTTGTATGTTTCTTCAAATGATTTTTCTGTTTCATTCACAAGGTTTTCCTCAACCTGTACACTTTCAAAGGTGGATTGATCAATTACTGCTATTTGAGACTCATATTCTTGTTCTTTTTTCTGATCTTTGACATCGAATCTTGATTCAATAGCAACTGTTTGAACTGACGATTGTTCCAGTACTATTGATGATGACGCTTCTTCTTTCTTGAAAACGACCTTTTTATCAACAAATTCATCAGTGCTTGAGCTCGTTACATGTTCCATTGTTTCTGCTACTGCATGTCCAATTGTGACTGAATGCCCTGCCATTTTTGTAGATGGTATCATTTCCGGTGCAAAATCATTCTCTTCATCTGCCAAAAGCATAGTCGATACTGTAAGACTTTGATTTTCTTCTACAGCGATCTCTGCCAAAGCTTTCGTAGGAACTCTATCTTTCATGAACTCGCCTTCAGTTGTAAGTGGAAGAGTTTCTGACTGAACGATTGTATCGAAAGGAATTGTTGACGAACTCAGTTTTGAAGAAACAAGTTTAAAATCATCCAACACTCCTGCACTAGAGTCAGGGATCAAAGATGTCATTTCTGCAATGACGTGACCTGATATGTCAATTTCCGCTTGTTTTTCAGTTGGTTTCTCTGGTATATCCAAGATTATCACTTCATCTCCAGAAACAACTTGAGTAATTGTAGGTACTACAGACGTCTCATTGATTTCTAAATGTGCATTGAATACATTTTGTGTGGGTTTCTCTGTGAATTCTTGTTCTTTTTCAGATACAACAGCTTCAGATTGAATTATGCCTTCAAATGGTGCTCGAACTTCTTCAGCTGAGAATGATTTGAGACTGTCTGGTGAAAAATCTCCTGATATAGCTTCATGGTTGACAGAAGTAGCTTGAGCCACTTGATGTGCATCATATTTGAAAGATGCAATTTCACCGATAATTTTTGGTTTCTCTTTATATTCGCTCTCTTTTTCGGGTGCCACTGTTTCACGAACATCAATACTTTGGATTTCTTCGAAGATAACATTTACGTCCTTCAAGGTTGGCTTCACAAAGTCAGTCATAGAGTCTTCAACTTCACCTGCGGATGTTTCTGATGTGATGATACTATGATGTGGAGTGTGATCCGTGAAAGCTGTTGCAGCTCCAATGACTTCACATTTGTACTCGGTTGTAACATTTTCAGTTATTGTTTCACTTGTTTGTGCCAAACTGTGTGTTGGGATGTCTAATGTTGCTGTTTTAATTTCAGGTTTTTCTGCCTCTGGCAATGAAGCTTCTTTTTCGTTTGCTGTTACAGTTAAAACATTGACTATTGATCCTTCTTCGAAATTGAATTCTGCTGTTCTCATTCCAGGCTGCATTTCTATGAAAGGAGTCTCTGTTTCTCGAGTTGAAACTTCTTCAGCAATAGCATTCTCTAAAGTAAAGAATGAGCTTTTCGGTTTCACATCTTGTAATTTTTCTATAGTCATGTCTGTAGGTCCAGTGTTACTCAGAATTTCGAATTTCGAAGCTACGTTTTGTACTTCAAAATCAACAATAGCTTCAACTGTGGTTGGTTTGCTTTTGAGTTTTAAATCATTTTCACTTAGCCGTATATCGCTTTCGAAGACTTTAACACCTTCTTCCTCGATGAATGAAATTTCAACGCGTTGGGTTTCTGGTACGGTATCATGCTGCAGAATAGTCTCTTTTTCGGATGTAGAAATTTGAGTTTGTTGAACTATTGGCAATCCACTTTGTAGTTGTTTTGCATTAACTGTTTTTGGTATTTCGTCTTGGTAGGACCCTGTTTCATTTGAAGCAATAGTTTCTTCTGCTTGTGCTACTTCGTGTCCAGAAATGAAGTTGACTTGTACAGTCTGTGTAGATGAAAGTTCTTCAGATTTGAGCTCATCTTCCTGTGAACATATATATACTACAAGTTAGTTTCTGATTAGTAGTTTAATCATAAAAAATTATAAAAACAGTGAAACATTTTTACTGGACTCAAACTGACGATTAATTTTGGAATATTCTTCGCATTTCTAGTTATCTATTAAATGAGAAAAAAATTTGAAAATATTAACAAAATTAGCTTTTTTCAAAAGAGGCAAAGACTTTTGAACACGAAATAATATATATATTAGGGTGGTCGTTAAAATGGCTTTGGTGGAATTTTGACCATGCCGCCCCTTAAATCGGTTCAAAATAATTAAAAAACATTACCTAATTTTTTTCAGATTTTTATTCCAATATTAACCCGTGCCTGTAGAGCCGTCGTTTTTCCCATTT
>JAPYZL010164769.1:0-14634 GCA_030522825.1 Platygaster orseoliae
TACTGAAAATTCTGCCTGTGCGACGAGGGCCTACTTTGATGGCCGAGGTGCACACTCTATTTTTTGCAAAACACTCTGCAAAAAGCAACATACTGTACAGGTACATACAGTATTTTAAGTATTTACTATACTTGAAAAAAAAATTTTTTTTTCTTAATTTTCAAAAAAAAATTTTTTTCGAAAAAAAAAAAGTTTTTTCTAAAAACAAAATTTTTTTGTAAAAAAACATTTAAAAAAAAAAAATTTTTTTGAAAAAAAATATTTTTGAAAAATTAAAAAAATTTTGAAAAAAAATTTTTGGAAAACAAATTTTTCGAAAAAATAGTTCTTTGAAAGGAATGAATTTTTTGGAAAAAATTTTGATTTTTTTTTTAAACGTGTTTTTTGCTCCCAAAAAACAAGAGGAAGCAAAAAACGACTACTTGCACAACAAAACAGCGCACAGCTGTTTACTTTTCCGGCCTAGGCCAGCCAGAAAAGTAAGTACTATACGTCAAAAGGCTACTTTGCGGAGGCTCTCTGAGTACGAAATACTGTATTTTGCGGAGTGTTTTGCAAAATAGTATGTTACGTTACTAATACGATAAAATCATTTCTCGCGAGTGTGACAATTGTGGTCTGAGGCGAAGCCGAGGAGTTTCATTAAAATAATACATTTCTTTAACCATAAGAGATAATAAAAACTTTTATTTTTTTATTTCGTTTATTTTTAAACATTAACTTCAGGCATGCCTAATAACGCTGACATGAGGATCTTACAATTGTGTTGGATCGGTACAATTCGCGAAGCATTACCTAAAAAAAATAGCTCCTCCCTTCGACGCCCACATCGAATAACTCGACTTCCGCAAAAAAAGCAATATCAATCCCCGCTAAATTTGCCTCATTATCTCGTAATTCCCCACAATGAGCGCGTAACGTCACTGCATACTCAGACGCAACGCGAAACACGATATTCAATTGACCGCGTGTCTCTTTGCTAGTCGAGAACGTATCAGTCGACTTTTCGCTCCAAGGACGTAATCAGACGTACGCTGTTTTTCGATAAGTTTGTCTCCAGGTTCGCGCCGATAATTTCGCGATGGAAATGAATTCCAAAGAGAAGGCCGAAAATTTCGTCAAAATCCGTGTTATTCCTGAGCTCGCTCGTGTATTACAAAAAACAGACCCAAGCGCGAGTTTTGAGATTTCATCTCCCAACGACGCTTTCTTCATCTCGGATCTTATTTTCGTCGACGTGAAATTTCAGGTAAGAATAAGAATCGAAATGAAAAATGTCGATATGAAGTTTTATGATGTACTGAAGTTATGTGATATTCGATATTGATGTATTGAAAACAAAATATCGATATGCAGGAATGTCGTTTTGATTTTGATGGATTTTGTAAAGTTTGTTTGTAGATTTATAATTCTATTAGGATTTTTGGTTTTTTTTTTCAGTTATTAGAATAATTGAAGGATTTTTTTGTTTTTTAAATATTTTTATGGAGATATTTGATGTAGTAGGATTTAAGACTCCAAAATTTCACATAACTTTCTAGATTTTTGAGAGAATTATAGGCATTTTTAACAACTTTTTGTATTTTTCAGTATTTATGAAATAGAGATATTTTTAGTATTTTTGTTGATTGTTATATTGATTTTCAGAGTTTCGTGCTCTGGATTTTAAAATTTATAAAATTGTTCATATATCAATGGATTAAAAATAGAAGATAGTTTTTCAAGAGTTTTCCGTACTTTTGCAAGAACATTACGATCTGAATGATTTTTTAGTATTTTTATGGATTGCTATAAATTTCTAAGATTTGATGCTCCGGCTAATAAGGTTTTATCGATTTTGAATGTTTTATATATTTCTATGTATTTATTTGTTTCTTTATTTATTAGAACTTATATTGTATGATTTTCTAGTTTTTCAATCTAATTTCTCTAGATTTCTTGGAAATCCAAATTCGAAACAGTCCAATTATTTCCACACGTTTTTCGAAAACTAGTATATTTATAAATTTTGACAACTTAATGAATTTTCGGTATTTTTCAGTATTCACATTATTTTAAGCAATGTCCGATATTTTTATAGATTTCTACATTGATATTTAGAATCCTATCCAACGCCAATAAAAATTAAGAATTTTTATTTATTTTGATAGATTTTCCATAGAATATAATTCACCTGGATTTTTAGTGTTATTTATAAAATGTTGTAGGATTTTCAAGTATTTTTATAGATTGCTCTGTAGATGTCTAAAATATTTTTTGTTAGAATTTAAAATTGTTTCAATTTTGCGTATCTTAATAGATTTCTGAGATAACAGTATTTTCGTAGATTTATACTTCTTTTAGTGTTTTTCTTATGTTTTTACTATTTATTCAATCCGATGTATTTTTAAGTGTTTTTAGAAACTGCTTTCAAAATTTATTGAACTTGTTCCTGTTGTTATTAAATTTTTAAAGATTTTCAGTATTTTATATATTTCTAGTAACTTCATTAATTTTTTATTTGTTTTTTCGTATTTACATAATGTCGATGGATTTCCTAATTTTTAGAAGGATTTATAGGATTGAATGAATCAATTTTCTGGAATTCATAGTTGAAGTATTTTTAATTCTTTTCATGAATCCGTCAGAAAACAATATTGTTTTAGATTTACATTATCTGATGTATTCCACGTATTAAAAAATTTTTTTTTATGAATTGTAGGATTTACTTATCTTCTATGGATTTCTGTGTACATTTTTAGAACTTGTTGCTCCAAGAACCAAATTTTATTTATTTTCTGAATATTATTGAATTTGAAAAAAAAAAAATTAAAAGTGGGGGGTAGGGGATGACTTGCATCAAAAAACACTTTTTTCGCTGATTTTTTACGGAGATGCAGCTCAAGCAAATTTATTCAAACTTTTTTTAAATTATAGAGCATCATCTAGAGAATATTTTGTTTAATTTTTGTAATTTATAATTGAAAAATAAGCCGGTGACAGCGTTTCCCAAAACGTCTTTTTGAAAACACGTTGTACGGTGAACACGATAACTCGGCGTAGAATTATCGGAAATCAAAAAAGTTGGTCAATTTAATCATAGTAAGAGTTAGTTCTCCCTCCTCGGTCGTTAGAATGTTATTATATTATTTTCGTTATTTAACAATCCGTGGTTTATTGAAGCAAAAACGCGATTTTTCGCTAAATTTTCCGCCATTTTTTAAGTGAAAATTACTTAAATATGAGAATAGAAAATTTTCAAAAACGTAGGTGGGAGGCATATTATACCATGAAAGTATGTTCCAAGTTTGAAAAGAATCGGTCGAGTATATTTTACAGGATCGTGTTCACGGACTCGAAAAATTCGTTTTCAGAAAAACGCGTTTATAATTTGTTTATTACTCTAAAAATGAGAAAAAAATTTTTTTTTGTAACTCACTGAATTATCAACTGATTTTAAATTGTGACACAACATTTTCGAAACGTTAAACTTCAAGAAAACGTAAAAAAAGAAAATAAAATTTCTGAATCTGCTTATCCTTTACTCCCCCCTTAATTAGTATCTACGTATCTGAAAAATTGTGCGATTTCGAGTATTTTTCGTGTATTTTTGTTTTCTTCCAATTTCGTATGATTTTCTAGCAGATATGAAGATGTATAGTATTTCTACAAAATTGTATGTAAATTTCCAGAATTTATTGCTCTAAGATCCAAAGTTTTTAAGATTATTAGTATATTTATATGTATAAACTGCTTATAGAGCAGTCAACTCTAGATTCTCAGTATCTCATCGAATTTTTTCAAATATTCGAAAATAAACATTTTTTTTTGTAAAAATTTACAATGTTGAAATCAAATGGAATATCATTACAAAATTATTGGAACTTCTACTGAATATTTCTGTTATCATATTTTTGAATGTCACAATCATCAAATATTCTTCATTTGGTCCGTGTACCAGTAATTTTTGAAAAGTTTAAATAATAAAATATAAAACTAAAGAATCAAATTCATGTTTGAAAAAATTACTTATTAGAATGTTGTTTGCTTGAGCCAATTAAAAAAAAAAAAAAAAAAAAACAAAAAGTAAATTTGTGTCTCATTTTCTTTTCACACAAAAATCCTGCGAATTTGTCCATTTTCGCAACTAAAATATCGATAAAAAAAAGCAATAATACTACTCTGATGTTTTGTAAATAAATATCGATATTTCGATAAACCAATACGAATTTCCCATTCTTACTTCCAGGACGATCCCCAAATCCTCAGTGTCGTCGTGAAACGATATCCAGAAAGCCTACGAGAAGAGCAAGTACTATTATTTTCCACCCAATGCCACAACGAAGTACTTTTCTACTCCGAGTACGCCAAGCACTGCAAAAACAGAATCCCACATTGCTACTACAGCTTCAAATCTTCCATCAAAGATGCTTTTCTGGTTCTGGAGAACGTCAGGAAATCGGGATACAACATGTGTCCTCAATCAGTGAACATAGATTCGAAGTATGTGGACGTGTCATTGAGAGAAATAGCGAAATTCCATGCTAGTGGATACGTGATGAAGAAAAAACAACTAGAGAGGTTTCAAGAAATTTTAGCCAAAATCACGGAAGCAAAGTACTTTCCTGGAAGGTTTTCAAAGTTCGTAGATTTGGTTTCTACAAGGGCGATAGAGTACTTGAGGACCATCGACTACGACTCTACGTTTTGCGACAAAATGGAGAATGTGTTGAGCAGAGCGTTCCAAAAAGCGTGCATCGAGTGTCTTCAACCTGTGGAACCTTTGGCTACTGTCGTTCATGGTGATTTTTTGAGAAATAATTTGCTCTTCAAGAAAACAAGAGATAAAGAGATGGAAGGAATGTTGATTGACTTTGCCACAATTCGTTATGCGACTCCTGCTATTGATTTGGTGACTTTCTTCTTTCTCAGTTGCTCGAAGGTTGATAGAGTGAATGAGTTTGATAGGCATTTTGGAGTATACTGTGATACTTTGCATCGGATTTTGGAAGACAATGATGTGGATTTGGGGGATTTTTCAAGAGAAGCGTTGTTGGATGATTATAAGAGGAATGCGATTCATGGGTTTATTATAGCTTCGTTTTTTTTGCCTATGATGATGTATCCGTTTGGAGATTGGTCAATTGAGAATTTTTTTGAAAGGGAGGTTGAAGAGAACGCGAGGTTTTCGAAGGAAATCGGGGGGAATGAAATGAGCAGGATTTTGGCGGATATGTTGCTCGAGATGAGGCAGAGTGGGTGTTTAGAGGAGTTTTTGAAGTGACTTTTTAATGTGATGTGTGTTTTTGTGGGTGGTTTTGATAGAGATTGCGAGTTGTTTGGTTTTTTGGGTCATGATTACTTTGAGCAGTTGTAAAAGATAAGACGTGAATTTGCATGTGAAGTTGACGACGTTTTTGGTGGGTTGGAGAATTTCGTTGTAGTTCAGAAATCATGTATTGGTGATGAATTGTGTTATTATTTATTTTTATTTTTTGCAGGTGAAAGGTTTTTTTTAACAGAAATATGTACAGCGAAGCGCAGATGTTATGGAGGTTAATGAAGGTCAATTTGGAATGAAATTTTTAGTTGAGGTAAAATTTTTAAGGTCAGAAGATGATACTTGTAAATTAGCCTACTTGCATATATGGATTAAATTAACTAATTGTTGTTTCATCAATCATGAAAAATTTCCTCTGTTGATAAATTTTATCAATTTTTTTTTTCTAAATACTTGTTGAGGTTTTTGAAAATCTCGATCTTTCACCTACAAAAAAATTCAATTGGTTTTATTTTTGTAGTTTCAACAAATCAAGTTTTTCTGTGATCTATGTAATTTATTTCCTTTTCCGTAAATTCTCTAAATGTTTGAGTTTTTTAGGAAAATCTAGTACAATTATAATTATTGCAACAATTTACTATAATACGAAATTCTGAACTATTTGAGGAATGTTTCAGTTTTTCGTTAAAATGTGAAAAAAAATCTATCGAAATTTTTCGAATTGTGCCAATATTTGGAATTTTTTTCAGTAATACTGTTTTTCAAAATTTTCAAGGTTTTTCAAATTATTACATTGTTTAAATTTAATCATAAGACAGATTATTTACAACAATTTGAAATTGCAAATTTTTCCGTGATATATAGAATTTCTTTCCTTTCCCTCAAATTCCCTAAATGTTGAAGTTTTCTTAGGAAAAGCTACAATTTTATTTATTAAAACATATGAACAATTTATTTTAATTTTGAGAAATTCTAAACTACTTATGAATTGTTTTAGTCTTTCGTTTATATAAAAAAAAAGGATGAATCTTTTTTTTTAATGCGATCTATTGAATTTATTTTCTTTTCCTGAGATTCTCCAAATGTTAGAGTTTTTAAGGCAAATCTATAATTCTAGTTATTAGAATAATTTACTATAATTATACGTAATTCTAAACTACTTAAGAAATGTTTTATTTTTATGTTAAAGTTTAAAAAAAAATTGATGAACATTTTTTAAAATTATGTTCATATTTGGAGTTTTTTTGAGTGATAATAATTTTCTAAATTTTCAATGTTTTTTACATTTTTGCATTGTTTAAATTTAAATCATGAGACACAGTATTTACAACAATTTCAAGTTGCTAATTTTTCTGTGACATATGGAATTTACTTTCTTTGACTTAAATTCTTCAATTGTTAAAATTTTCCTATGAAAATTTAAAATTTTATTCATTAGAACAATTTCTTTTATATTTGATGGAACTCTCAACTAATTATGGAGCGTTTAAAAAATAATTTATGAACCTTTTTTGAATTTCGAGAATATTTGAATTTTTTGTTAGTAATCACGATTTCCAAAATTTTTCATGTTTTTGAATCTTTTGTACCGTTTAAATTTGAACCATAAAACAAAAAATTATCAACTATTTTAAATTCTAAATTTTTCCATAATGTATGTAGGTCATTTTATGTTCTTCAAATTTTCCAAATTTTTAGAATTTTTTTATCAAAATCCATATTTCTAATTATTAAAAAAATTTCTTACAATTATCAAAAACTTAAAACTATTTTTTAAATTTTAATATTTTTCGTCAAAATTAAAAAAAAGTTATTTACCTTTTTTTAAATTTCGCTAATATCTGTAATATTTTAGAAGTAATAATGATTTTCGAGATTTTTAATGTTTTTCATTTTTCGTATTTTTTTCAGGCTCGTTGTTGTAACCAAATTTTACATTTTTTTCAGTTTTTGCCCTAAAAATAATCTATTTAAAAAAATTTCTTACTGATAAAGCATACAATTCTGAATTTCACTATTTAGCTTTGTTTGAAGATCTTTTTTTTAGATATCAAATTTAAAAGTTTGACCTTTTTTTAGAAATCAAATTTTCAAGAACCCCCCCCCCCCTCTAACGGTAAATCCTGCACACAGACCTGATTGTTTTCATTCGAAATAATGTACAACCCATTGACATATATTCTAAATTGTATCAAAATTTGTTGTTTTTTAATTACATAAAAAATAATTTCATTGCAAAGTAGCTACACAAGGTACATGAATAGAACGTCTTCTGTTTTGATTTATATTCCTTTTGATGCATTGTGTGATGTAACTAGCAGAAGAAACATTTTCCACGTCAGTTTACGAGTATGCTAGAATTATCGAGCGATTAGAGTTTTTTTTGCAACAAAGAATCTTGGCGCGTGACCTCGAAGCTAAAATTATTATACCAAAAATTGTTTTTGAATTTTTATCGATGTTTTCAAGATGTTTCAAAAAATGTAATGAAGTGAAATTGATCCTACTTATCATCATGATATTTTTCGACGCAAAGTGCAATGTAAGATAAAGAGATTGAGATAAAGAGATTATAACTATTGTTTATAATTGATGTGTTCTACTTGATCTTAAATCTTAGCGATAGTTGGCTTTGTTGGAACTCAATGTCTGCGAAAAAAGTTTTTGTATGTTGTTTCTTACATAAAATTCTTCAAATTTCAGAAAGTTTTTATTTTGAGTCATATCCCTAGAATCAGGGTCATTATAATCGAAAAAAATATTATAAATTTCCTTCTCGATAAAGTTACAAAAACGCAGTCAAATATCAGTATCAGGAAAAAAATGTGGAAGAGTTTAACCATAAGAACTTGAACTATAATATATACTTGTAGAGGATTAAACACAGGGCTGCTTCGATGCACCTCAGCTATCCGTAAATTCAGCACTGATTCCAGCAGTCTAACGTTTTACGTTAGACGACTCATCTAATTGGCGAGCGCCACATAGGTTCGGATCGGCGTACCTGCCAACATCTCCCAAGTGCCTAATGATCCCGCGGCTATAACCCGGATGGCCAATTTAGAGCAGGCAGCCCGGTCTCGGCTCTTTCGCCTTTGGCAATTTATCACCCGCTAGGAGTGAGAAGCGGCGCTTTTTGCAGCCCAGAACAAGCCCATTATCCTAGGGACCACGCCAATAGCTCCCGTTCCAACCCTTTTTCTATATTATACATGCCTCAAGCTAATGACGCATTGTTTACCCAGGAATACTGCGCCACTGATGAAACTGTTCTGCCCTAAATTTCAGTTCTAACATTGCTCAGTTGAGAAGATGAAGTTGAATCCAATGTATATGGATTGAATTTGATTGCCATTCGGTTTAGTGAACTACTTTAGAATTGCTGGGTCAACTGCTTAAGTTAGTTAACATAAAGGGTGCAATAACTAAGTATGTCACTAAATTATACAGTTGACTGAACTACACAAGTAATAATATAATTCGTAGTGGTAACGATTGGCGAAAGCAACAGAAACAAGAAAATTATGAAGTTAGCTCAACTGCATATTCGAACTAAACACTCAAGCTGTCACGACTAACAGTAACTTTAACCAGAAAGAAATCATGCAGTTAGCTTAACTGTGTAGATTTTTTTAATTGAAATAAAAAAATGTTTGAAATTATATCGAGGACTAAGAAAATCTGCAGATATTTCCAAACCGTCATTTATTGCAAGGTGGACCTTTTGATGCATGAGTTAACCCAGTGAACCTGTGAGATAACAGTGAGCTAACATTGAGCTCATTTTCTCCGCCCTAAGTCGAGCTCCAGTGAGCTAACTTTTGAGCTAACAGTGAGCTTACAGTGAGCTAACAGTGTGCTAACATTAGAGCTAACAGTGAGCTCACTGCGAGCTCGACTTAGGGCGGAGAAAATGAGCTCAATGTTAGCTCACTGTTTGCTCAAATGTTAGCTCACTGTTAGCTCACTGTTAGCTCACAGGTTCACTGGGAATTATCACTGTAGAATTGAAACTTGTGAATTCGTCCTTTGTATTAAAATTTGAAATATTTTTGAGAATCTCCTTCTACATTTTTGTCAGTTTTTGGTAATTTCTTGCATATTGGAAAGTTGGATTACTTTTTTTAATTTTGAAAGTTCTAAGATCTAAAACAGCTGGCTTGTTACTATTCACATTGAAGAAAGTTTTGTCAGTTAAGAAAGCATCTTTAAATTTTCCCGTTTTTGTAGCTGTATAAAAATTAATGCTAGTTTAAAAAATTGTAAAGCTTGTGACAATAGTGACAGATTTTTACTTAGATTACATCTCAAAACTGTAAAAATTGTCGAAAACTGTACAGTCTAGAAAAAATTGTAAAGAAGATTCCTAACTGTTGAAAAGGATATAATGTTTTCAGCTTTAAAATCTGTTTGTTATCAAAGTATCAGATATTCACTCAGAATAATCTAGTCAAAGCTGCAAAGGCTGTATAATTTGTAGTGATTCCTCAAAACGTTCAGATTTGGCGAGAGAAAATAAAACGCGATTGTCCCGTTGCACGTCGGTAATTATCCTCATTATTTCGTCCGCGACCCTTCAAAGAATTTCGCGAACGTGAAAGGACGCGGTTTCTCCGGGGGCGATCGAGTTGTACGACTTGGCAGAAAAATTGCCCGCAGCTCGCCACGTCAAAATCAATTGCAGAGCGCGCAGCTTCCTCGATGATCCATCTCGTTTTCCTCGGAGTAGCGTAGACGCCACGATTAAACTGGATCGCGCAATTAATCGCTCCCTCATGAGCTTGAGCACTTTAGGGATGAAAGTGCCTGTCAGTGTATGTATTATTATATCAACCAAAAGCCTTAGCACGTTCTCGTATCTGTAAAATGTACAAACGCGCCGTGAAATAATGACACAGAAAAACAAATAAAGCAAAGGGTGCATTTATTATAAATTAAAATATGTATCTGATTGTTCGGCAATTCAAAAAGTATGAAAATGTAGAAAAATTCAGGAATACCATTGTACTGTACCGACAGTACTCTACACTACCGACACTGCAGTAAACATTTACCGACGGTGATCTACCTTATCGACAAAATGAAAGACGAACCTCAAAGTCAGAGTGATCATGAAAAAATTCCAGTTGAATTTTTTCTTTTATTTATTACAAATGATTCAGAGCTTCTACATGTATAAATAAACAAATAATTCTGATATTTTTTATAAATAATTTTTGTTTCTTGTTTATCATCAACAAAATTTCAGCATAATTCTGTCTTATTTCACACATGACTCAGAATTCAATTTTTTAACACAAATGTGTCAAATACTTAAGATCGAAATTTTTACTGTATACATATGTAAAAATATCTTACTACTGTTTTGCTTGTGAGGATTTCTACATGATACAATTCGAAAAGTGTCCAGTTGAAATGTAAAAAAGTTCTATCAATACGCCACTGACTTGGCATCAACTCGTCATAGAAAATAGTTGCACAACGTCGGGCGTTCACGTGAATAGAACCAGCACTTCCACCACGTAATGAATACTTGAGGCCACTGCCTTGAGAATCAGTGTCCGGGACTTGACATTTTGCTCGGAAGAAGAAGATGCACTCGGAATTTCTCTGCTCTTTTCAGACCCTTTATTATCTAGTTTGTTCGGCGAATTACTTAACCCGGAAATTCAACTTCTGCACTATTCTGTTACTTCGCCAAGTTAATCGGGGTGCAATTTTGTGCTCAAACCCGCGTCATTCGCGACTAATTGAACGATTTTCAAGCCCAATCTGATACTTACGTCGACTATCCAGTCACGAAATTGGAAACATGCTGAGAATCAGTCACTGTTTTGCAAGGCGAAATTTGAGAAATTTTTTTGTATTTGGGTTTCTTCTATAGTTTCTACCCTATGAAAACGACGACCTATATACGACATACACAAAGCCTATATAAGACCTATATGACATACTTGTACCTATAAAAAGCATATATTTGGCATATATAATGCATATATTCGGCATATATAATGCATTTATTTAAGATATATAATACTTATACAAAGCACATATGCGAGTTTACATATGTTGCAGTTATGTCATGTATAAGTCATATAAAGGTCACATAGATGTCACATATAAGTCTTATATAGGTCACATATAGTCGCATATAAGTCATATATAGGTCACATATAGTCGCATATAGGTTGTATATAGGCGTTATATATGCCTTATATAGGCCATATATATGACTTATATATGTCTTATATATGTGTTATATATGTACACACATATAGGTCTTATATATGCTTTATATATGTCGTATATAGGTCGTCGTTTTCATCGGGATAACCATTTCATTAATTACATATTCAAACTTTTGAATAGCCTTGTCTATTCAAAATTTCTTAGCATCAGTATTAATTATAATGAACAAGGCGAAAAAAATGACTTTTCATATTTCCTCCAATAACACAAATCCAGGTACTGAACCTCTCTCAAGTTCTACGATTTCCTTATGAAAACACTCCCATAACGCGCGTGAACTTGCAATATTTTTTCACCCATACGGTAATCATCTCCACGTGTTAGATTCTCTTCATCTCGTTAAAGAATTTGGATGCATCCAAGCAAACTTTCTTTCCTCTGAAAAAAACGTGTTCCTACAAACATTTATAGCGTACTCGACGAATTTATAACGGACATTCAATCGGAGTACAAGTTTTCTCGTAGAATTAATCGTCGTTACGCACGATTCCAATTTGCAATCAATTACAAAAACACTCGTGGGTCGTTAATTAATTATAATCATGCAAAAAGTTGGATGTTACTTTGGCGCGTACGTTAAGGGGGAAAGGGATTGACGGAGAAAGTTGCCCGTGCATGATCACATTTCGAGGGTCGTTACTGAAATCAAAGAATCGCTCGTGCTCGGCGTGAATTACGTGTACTGCACGCTTCGCGATTTGTGTAATCAACGCGGTAGGATTTCGCGGCACACTGGGAGTCCGGTAACGCCAACATCAATGTATTTGGTAAATCCACGCAGTCCACGAAACCCGTAGTGTACTGTTTATTAGCTCGTAATTCGTAACTTGTAATTCGTAGAGAAAGCAAAACGTTCGAGAAAAAATTATTTTAATCCGGATACAGAAAACAGGGAATTTCACAAGATGTGTTTCTGTGAAGTGATTACACGAAAAAGAAAGATTTGCTGTAGCAGTAAAAAGATGTGCTGTTTGAACACAATTTGGCAGAATGAATTTTTTTTACAGGAGTGATTTATTTTTTTGATAGCAAAGCACAATCAATATGCATAAAACTCCGTTGTGTAGTACTTGTGCTCTGGTAGAAAAAAATATTTGTTGAGGCAACAAAAAAATAGGCTGCTGTTGGTAAGAAATTAATTATGAAAGACTGTGAAAAAATATTTACAAGTTTTCAGTATTTCATGGATTTGTGATAGCTTCGCCATTTTTTAGCAAATATTTTACGATATTTTATTATTTTTATAGATGACTAATTAAAAAGTTATTACAATTTATAACTGTAACAAGAATAAATTCGATAAATAGTCTATGGAAATTTGTATTTTTCATTACTTATCAACACTGTAAAGACAACATTTTCATTATAATTGTCTGAATGACAAACATTGTCTAACTTGATATAAACAATCTAAGATTGTATTTGTTTACATCACTAATTAAGTGTCACTCATTTCTCCTTTAATATAAATTATGAGTTTTGTTTTTGAAAATTGTGTTTTTTGTGTATAGCGATATATGTTACTGAAAAAAATATAACTTTATCAAATATTGTGATTTTGTTAACATTTGGAATAAAATTCATTTGTCTATCTTGTGATATAATATAGTTTTGAGAATCTTTAATATATATGATAGTGGAATAATTTTTTATAAAACTAAAAATATTTTGGAAGACCAGAATTTTTTGTAATTTTGTATGTTTTTGTGATTTTTTGTGAAGTTTTATAATTTTTCGATTTTTTGACTCTGTGATTTTTGATTAGGTGACTTTCGATTTTTGTAAATTTTTATACAATGAAGTTATATAATGCAATTTTTTTCTAATGAAGTGAAGACAACTTTTCAGTTCGATAAAAAAAGGTAATATCATTGTATAGAAAATAAAGATAATTTCATTTCAAAAGATTTTTCTTATAGTGAATTATTTGTCATTATGCACTATTAGGACATTGACAAAAAAAACTAATGTATTCAAATTTATGATGAAATAATCATAAACTTTTATTTTGTTTAATTATTTATAGATTTTGTTATATTATTATATAATAATATTATTTATAATAATAATGATATACATTACTTAGGAGTATGACTTTATATCTTTCTAGAAAATTTTTTTATGGTTAGAATATATCAAATTTTTGTACTTCCTGTTCTTCGTTTTACTCTTCTATTTCTTTAAATTGCTTTTAAATTCAGAAGTTCCGAGTCTACAATCATTGAACTTCGTTTTTGTAAATTAAAAATGATACAACGCGAATATAAAATACTGAAGTTTATAACAACCTAAAAATTTGGAATTTAAAGTTTGAACTCGAAACTTTTCTTGAGCCATTCTTTCTATGTTACCAAATTATTCAGAATCTCGTAAAAAAACAAAATTTCAAGAAATTATCATTCAATTAATATCAATTCATATGATTCTCACTAGTAAAATATATATTTTAAAAATAAAATTGTTAAAAGATTATCGGAAAATCCCGGATGAAGGAATAGTATGTTGTGCGACTAGTTGGAGAAGGAGAACATTCCGAGAGCGTGGAATGTTCTCCTTCTCCAACTAGTTGCACATAATACTTTATTCAACGAGCGCAAAGAATACGTGATTGAGGGGCCCGCTGAGAGGAGGACAAATAATGGGTTACCCAGGGTTACCTGACTGATTGACACAACAATGGCCCTGGTATTTTTTTTTTTTTTTTTTTTTTCCGCAAGTTATTTTTTTTTTTTTTTTCATTTTCCGCAAGTGCGGCTTTCGCCGAACTTCGGGCGGCATTAGCAGAGCACATATGTGGGTAGATATTCACCCTCAATTCCCTCAAAACCCATATGATGCGTTTTTTAGGTGTTGTTTTTCACTTTTTGACTTGCTTGCGTTGTTGACGTCCGGTTGTTTAAGTCGCGTTTACTTTGAGGTTATGGCGCGCAATCGCGCGGATTCGATCAACATCGATTATAGCTCCACCGTCACAATCGAAAAATCCAATATGGTCGCCGCGGGAAATATGAAATTCACATTTGTTACATACGAGGTTTGTTCAAAAAGTATCGCGAATTTCATGTTTTTTCAAGAATTATTTATTTATTCATGAATATCTATTTTGTCCCCTTAAAAGTAATCCC